>VWZI01013426.1:0-17679 GCA_013396835.1 Psilopogon haemacephalus | reverse complement strand
GAGGTGTCCCTGCCTACGGCGGGGGGTTTGAACTGGATGATCTTTAAGGTCTCTTCCAACCTCAACCGTTCTATGATTCTATGATTTAACGTCCCAGGCACTCAGAAAGAGCCCTTCTTGCTGGAGTAAGACAGGAACAGACGGAGGGCTATGCACACTTTGTTGATCGTCTTTGGGACTCTATTAAATACCATTCTGACCTTATGGAGGAATTGCACCAAGGGATGTTTAAATTGCTTGTGTTTAAGATTGCAAATGAGAAGACTCACAGTATTTTGGCAACCCTTCCACAAGGGTCTTCGGTGGAAGATATTCTCACCAGGGTTTCAAGGGCAGATCAACAGAATCAGACTGTTTTGTTGCTGAGGTGGTGAAGGAAACAATGACACCTCAAACCCGGCTTGTTGCTGCTGTATTGAGGAAGGTTAACCAACCCGCAAATGGGAACACTCAAAAACCAAATTAGAAGGCTGTGTGTTACCACTGTGGCCAAGCAGGGCACTTCAGAAAGTAATGTGTTGTTGGGAGGAGCACTGTGGAGCAATGAATAATCAATGTGATTTCAGCAATAGCTCCATTTATTAGTGATCCTACAGCTCTTTTTATAGCCAGCAAGCGGGGGGCGTTTGTGAATACTACAAGGTAATTTGCACAGGGGATCATATGTGGAAGACAATAATTGGTTACTATATCATAACAATGACCACATCTCTATGGAAAAACTTCTAGGTAACTTTTCCAGAAGCAGGAACTTTCCTCATTTCCACCTCTGTTTTCCTTCCCTCTGTTTTGGCTCCACTTTCTCCCCTAGGGTGTTCTGCAGGTGCTTCTATCTTCAAGGGCATTCAGCTGTGCTTATCTTCAAAGGCATTCTTTTACAGGCAGGGATGTTCACAGTAATCAGGCTGTGCCCTTTCTCACTTAGAAATCTCTCTACAACGTGTCAGCGCTGTCTAGTGTGACAATTGTCAGAGTGGCACTCATGCTACCACAGCATGTCATCGTTTGGGAAACAGACAGCAGAGCGTGGGCAGCCGTGCCAAGACAACAGTATCCACAGTGCAACCGGAGGGTTCCTGGACCAACACTTGCCAGCCACAGGAGGGAGTCTCAGCGTGGACTTGGGGGTCAATAGAGGTAGTGTTAACAAATACCTCTGTAACAAGAATATCCACATATGCTAAGGGAACTTTGTCAACACAAGATAAGCAACTAGGAGGATTTTTAATGGGATGCTCCTCAGCTGGCTTAAAGGGCCTTATTGTTATTCCAGGGATCATTGATGCTGATTACAACAGTGAAATCCAAATCATGGCATATACCCTGAATCCACCACTTTGTATACCCCATGACAGCAGGATAGCCCAATGTGAAGGGTTAAGCCCCCCTGGCACCCCCTGTCTTTTCCCAAGGAATGGTTTCACCCTTTTCCCAGGTTGCATGGTTAGACACTCCCACTTCCTGCTAGGATTTTGGGACTATAAGAGGGGGAACCCAGTCCCCCGCGGGTCTCTCTCTTCTCCCTTCTCCGCTTCCCCTCGTGCCGGCAGGTCGAGCACCTGCTCATGCTCTGTGCTGCTGCAGCACGTGTCTCCCTGCCGCCCTGTGTTAGAGCACCCTTATTGTCTGCTGAAACTGGGACTGAAACTTTTTCGCTATAGGACTCCTGCATCCTGCTTTCCAAAGCCAATCGAACTTCAGCTGCCTGCCGCAGTTGTATATTTTTTTTTCCTTCTCCCCTTTTCTCCCTGGTCTCTGTACCCCTTTCCCTTATCCCCATATCCCAAAGCTTGTTTCCCTTTCTCCCACCTTTTGTAAAAAAACCCTTTCCCCTTACTTGTTGTTAAAGTTTATCCTTTTTACTTCCAAATCGTTTTGAGTCTTTATTGGGCTTTTGGGCTCAGGGTGGGGGCAGCTAGCCTCAACCCAATACACCCAAATAGTAGCCCTGCACAACACCCAGCCTCAACAGGATGAAGGACAATTAAGAACAGGAGGGTTTGGTTCTACTGGGCCAGTAGTCTGCTTTACTAGATCACTCTCCCACCATCCCACTATGAATGTGAAGATCACCCAGAACAATAGGACCATCTAACTTGTTACTATGCTGGACACAGGAGCTGATGTCACTATTATAAAGTCTGTGGTGTGGCCTCCAGAATGGCCACTATCCCATCCAACAAGTGGCATTATTGGGGTAGGTGGAATCTAGTCCACCTACCTTACTGGTTACACAATTACTCTGGAAGAAGGACACACTGTCAGTCTGTGTGTATATGTTATGGCACTTCCTAATACCCTGCAAGCCTTGATTGGCAGACATGTCCTCGACCATATTGGAGCAGTCATAACAACAGGCCAGCAACCTTTTTGGTGACAGCCACTGGAGAACAGCCACCTACACTTGCTCTCACCTGGTTAACAGACATACCTGTGTGGGTTGAGCAGTGGCTGATGACAACTGAATGGCTGCAACACACTAAACATCTAGGCCAAGAACAGCTAACAGCAGCACATATTAGACCATCTGTGAGTCTGTGGAATACTCCTGTTTTTGTCATCCCCAAAAAATCAGGCAAATAGCGACTTTTGCATGATCTTTGAAAGGTCAACGAATAAATGCAGACCATGGGAGCATGAAAACCAGGCCTTCCTTCCCTTGCTGTGTTGCCAAAAAATTGGAAAATTCTTTTTATCAACTTTAAAGACTGTTTCTTTATAATCCCTCTAGCCAAAGAAGACTGTCAACGATTTGCATTTACAGTGTGATCTGTCAACAAAGCTGAACCAGTGGAGTGATATGAATGGGTAGTCCTTCCACAAGGAATGAAAAATTCATCTGTGTTATGTCGCGGCTCTTCAGCCAGTGAGGGAAAAATGGCCCACTACCATAATTTACCGTTACATGGATGATGTGCTCTTTTGTCAGCCCAAGCCTTTCACTGATTTAGACATCTACATCATCAAGCAAATGCTAAAGGCACAATGACTGATAATTGCCCCCAAGAAAATCCAGAGGACAGGGCCATGGAATTACCTGGGGTGGAAAATATCTGATGCTTGCATAACACCGCAAAAGGTTAACTTTGACATGCAAATATCTACCCTGACAGATATGCAGACAATCCCAGGGAACATTAAATGGGTCTGCAGCTGCGTGGGCATTACAAACACCGATTTAGAACCTCTTTTGCCATTATTGCATGAAGAGCAGGCTGAGCAACAACTCATGCCCACTACAGACCAGTTGCAAGCCCTCCAAAGCATATCACAGAAAATTCACAGTGCAGCATCCTACAGAAGACTTGCAGAAATTCCTTTGTCACTTATAATTTGTAATCATCCCACATACCCTTTTTCTGTTATTTGTCAGTGGCAAAAAGAAAAAGGGGGAGATGCCGATATAAACACCATCACTGTTGCTACTGACAAAGCAAAACAAAAAATTTGTGGGACAGACAGTTCACTTTTAGAATGGGTATTTCCCTCTGTGCAGCCAGAAACCAGCATTCAAACTAGGATAGAGGTAATAGCAGAGTTAATCCGAAAGCGACATCAAAGGATTGTAGAAATTGCTGGAGAAGAACCTACGGATATTAGTGTGCCTATAGCCAATGAACATCTAGAATGGTGCTTATGGCACTCATTACCACTTCAAGAAGCATTATTAGGATTCATGGGTCCTGTACACACACAGCCCCCTAAAGGCCCTTTGAGGCAGGTGATAAGTAGCTTTTGGTGGATTGAAAGATCGAAAGCATCGTCAACCCCACTAAAGGGGCAAACAGTTTATACTGATGCTGGTAAAGCAAAGAGAATTGCTGCATGTGTATGGAGGGAGGATGGTTGTTGGCAAAAGCATATTATTAAGCAGAAGATACCCTTCAATCGCTAGAATTGGCAGCCATCTGTTGGGTTTTACAAAACTGGATAGAGGCCCCTGTTAACATCGTTGCAGATTCACTATATGCTGCAGGGGTGGTAAAAAGAATTGAGGATGCCTTGTTTCATGAAAAAAACAACAATTGCAGCTATTGTTTATACAAGTAAGAGATGCAGTCAGAGCTAGGCAACATCCTTATTGTGTCATACATATCAGAAGTCATCAATTAAACCTGGGGCTGGGAGAGGGCAATCTCTAGAAGATAAATTGGTTAGTCCAGCACATGTCATTCCTCCAGAAAACACTTTTGAACGAGCTAGAAATTCTCATGAGATGTTTCACCAAAATGCTTGGACTTTGAGACAGCAATTCAACTTAACTTACTCAGAGGCTTCAGGAATAGTCAGAGTATGTTCCCAGTGTAGTCATCATGGGCTGGGATTGGGCCTTGGGGTCAATCCCAGAGGTCTCAAGGCGTTAGAGATGTGGCAGATGGATGTCACCCATGTTTCTCAACTTGGTAGACTAAAATATGCCCATGTCTGTATAGATACATTCTCAAAAATTATATGGGCTACATCACAAACAGGAGAAACTGGGAAACATGTCTGTAAGTACCTGATGGCATGTTTTGTGGTAATGAGGGTTCCACAACAGAGAATGCAGAATGGGTCAGGGTTTTTATGAAAACATGGGGAATCAAGCACATTACAGGGATACCTCACTCCCCCACAGGGCAAGCCATCATAGAGTGGGCACACCATTTGCTTAAAATGCAAATTATGAAATATGATATCATGGATGTGAGTGACAGACTTAAGAAGGCTCTTTTCATGGCTAAATTATCTAACCTGTTAGGGGATCAGGAAGAACCACCTATAGTGGTTCATCACTCTACTATTAAGAGGGCAATTGGTAACTGTATCCCTGGTTTTGAGGTGCATTATAAAAACCTTTGGGAAGGTCCAGTGCCTATTTTGTTTAACGGTCAAGGATATCTATGTGTTTCCACAGGCAAGGCCTTTTGTGAGTCCCCAGCCATTTCACTCACCCAGCTCAGAGCAAAAGTTAAAGTGAAAGGGACACGACGGCTGATTGCTGTGGCGGTCTTGATGGTGGCACCCTTGTTAACCAATCAACTGACGATGAGCACCAATCCCAGGAAAAATCTATGGGTAACTTGGGCCAATGAAATGGAGGTGTTGGAATCTTGAGTAGCAATGGCCTCGTGCTGGTGCGGGGGAGGTAAGCAGTTGACTCAATATGGATGATAAAGTGAACTCCGATTTATTAGCTATCTTACAGCTCCTTTTATACTCTGCCAGCTGGGGGGCGTTATTGAATACTCCAAGGTAATTGGTAAAGGGGATCATATGTGTAATACAGTAATTGGTTACTGATACAACAACAATGAGTTTGCAGTTCTCCAAGAAGCTTCTAGTTAGCAGACACCTTCCTTCCTCTGCATCTCTGTTTTCCTTCTGTCTGTTTCCGGCTGCACTTTCACTTCACAGGCGTTCCGCTGTTCTTCTCCTTTAAACATACTCCTGGCAGTGGGTTGTTCACTGCTCTAATGCTGCTTCTCAGAGATATTCTGCAACAGCCTCGGCTGCTGACCCTTTTAGAACTGGTCTGCTAAGATTGCCTGGCTTTGACGAGAACCAGTTCTAGAACTACAGTACAGGGAACTGCAAGAATGTAAATAGCATGGCAGCTTGTGCAGCTAAATTGCTTAATGCTTTATCTGTTCCACTCCCCTGGGATCCTCAGGAATTAGAATTATTAGGATCTCAAAGTGTGGGCAATACATCAAAAAATTGGACACAAACCTGTTTTATTTTGGGGAGCTTAAAACAAGGGGTTAATCCATATGAGAGTCATACTTGGTCTTCTTGGACCAATGTGAGTCCAGGTTCACAATATGCTTATCATGATAAAGGGAGTTATTGTGGAACTAATGATAGTAGCTCAAGAAACCCACAAGGCCTAGGAGCCTATGGAGCCCAGGTAAAGGGACATGGTAGTATATGGAATAACCATACTGCAAGGGCTCTTCCTCCAGGTATCTTTTTGATATGTGGAGATAGGGTCTGTCAAGGGATACCAAAAGGGGTAATAGGAGGATCATATTATTTGGGCAAGCTAACAATGTTTTCACCAAATCATAGACAACTGATGAAAATTATCTCTAGAACATGAGGGAAAAGATCAATTGGACTCCTCCCTGACTGTAATGACAATGTCCAGCTACTAAATTTGACAGCACGGTTTGCTTTAGCAATAATTGTCCCAGGGGCCGCCGTGGGAAATGCTTTGGGTAATCTTGCTAAGGTTGCAGGTTGGTCCGAAAAGCAGTCAAATGTCACTACCAAAGTGTTGGGAGAAATGTTAATGGACTAGAAAAGCCTCAAACATGCTTTATTGCAGAATCATGCAGCAATTGACTTTTTGCTTCTTGCACAGGGGCATGGTTGTGAGGATTTTGATGATATGTGTTGCATGAATCTATCAAATCATAGTGAATCTATTTATAAAAGTTTGCAGTATTTGAGGGAGCATGTTAATAAGATTTGTCAAGATACCAGCTTCATTGACAAATGGTTAAAAGGCCTGCTTGATGACATTATGTCCTGGCTTCAGGGCCTAACTGAAGAAGGATTATGAATCTTGTTCATGCTTCTAGTAATATTGTTTGTTTGTTGTATTGCTTATAGTTGTCTTAAAAGGGGATTGCATAAAATTGAGGATCAAGTGTGGGTTGCTCAAAAAGAAAAAGGGGGAATTGTTGAGGAATTTCTAACTGATAGCAATGAGCAACCCCCGCTGTGTGGAATGCCTTTAAAGAGAAGCAGAGTGGAACACCTTTGAAGAGAAATTGGAGCCAGAACAGAGGGAAAGAAAACAGTGGTACATATTGAGACAGTTCCTGCTTCTGGAAAATATAGCCAGAAGCTTCTAGTTACAAAGAGGCATTAATGTTATTATTAATACTTGGGTAGTAACTAATTATTGTCTGCCACATACAACCCCCTTTTACCAATGAGCTGGTAGTATTAGAGAACGCCCCTTGCACGCTGGCAATAAAAGGAGCTGTAGAAGCGCAATAAAACGGAGAATGACCTAATCATACTGGTGCTCGTCTTTACTCCGCAAAGGCAGCAGGAAAAAGGGGACAACAGCGCTAAATCACCCCCTTAAATACACTATTTTGAAAGTGAAACTGGCCAATAGGCACTAGCGTCCATTGTTTTGGCCAATGAATTCGAAGTCCTGTCCCTAGGTGTCCAACCCAGGACTTGAGGGGCAGCACAAGACACCTGACTCGGTCATGTGCCAAGTGCTCAGCTCTCAGGGCTTTGCTGGGCCAAACTCTACACTGTTCTGCTCACACCCATCAACTCCTGGACCTGGTACAGGAGGAGGAGACAAAGGGTTAGAACCAATTTGGCAGTATTTTATGCCCTACCAGGACATATCACCCTGTTGCCTGTTTGGAAGTTTTATGCATCAAAGCTGGGGATGATTTATACCTTAATATGCTATGTGAGAGCTTTCACTGTTAGGTCTCCAAAGGCAGTCATCCTCTCTGGCTGTCCTCGGTGCTGGGTCTCTGAAGGTGTCCTCGAGTGTCCTCCCCAATAATGACTCCTTGTCCCTCTGGGTGACTGGTCCGGTCTCTCTCTGACTGGTGCTGGTCAGATTCCAATGATGGTCTTCTGGTCTGATTAAAATCAAGGTTTTGATCCAGGCTCTACCAATATGAAGGCAAAACTCACCTCGATATGTAGTGACTGGGTGGATCAACTAATGATAAGGAACGATCCACTGCACACTGATGCGGTGAGTATTTCCATGAACATCTAGGGCTTCCCAGGCATGTAGCCCTCTGGGTTTTGCCAGTGTCATTGGAACTATCCCAACTGATGGCAACTTTACTAATACAGGTTGGCCCATCGGAATTTTTTAGCAGAGAGTGCTGTGACTTTGTCCCAGGTTGGGAATTACAGGATCAAAACTCCTCTAGGGACTAGAAGGAAATGTTTTTCAATCCCATAATTCTGCTATCTCTTTTTAAGCTCACAGCAAGGCCAGCTCGTTCTCCTTTCTTCCCCCTCCAGCCGTGTCTGGACAGGAGCTGTTATCAGGTAAATATGTAAGGGGTAGGCCTGTTTTGGGGCCTATGGATGGCAGAGGCATTGCTGGGGGGAGGATTGGAGCACTGGGGATTACAGGTTTAGTTTTGGGATGGGGGGGGAGAAATCAAGGGGTTTGCTATGATTTCTGTATCTGCTCTGTAACTTTCTTTATGTATCTCTCTATCCAAAATATAATTCTGTTACTTTCTCCAATTTGTTTGAGAGCTTTTATTCTGTCGGCAGACTTGCTCTCGGGTCTGCTTGGCATTAAAATTGCATCTACCCTTGGTTCAATTGGACAGAATACTTTGACTTTGGGGCTGCCATAACTTCCTCATCGGTTGTTCACAATAAAAACCGCCTGGGCTAGGCACTTGTCCCAATTGCCTTTAGAGACTTTGCCATGTCTCTTGATAAGGCCATTCGTCCCTTCAACTATACCATTCCCCTGTGGATAATATAGAGTATGGAACATCCATTTGACCCCTTCACCCTTGGCCAAGTCTTGCACTAAGGCTGCAGTGAAATGTGACACATTGTCACTCTGAATGCACTCAGGCATTGGCAAAACACTAAACCAATGTTTTAGAGGCTCAACAGTTTGAGCTCCAGTGGCAGTACTGGTGACTGTGGCCATGGTCAAGCCTGAGACCACTTCAACTCCAACCAGTATGTATCCTTTCCTGTATGACGATTTGAAGGGGCCACTATAATCAGCCTGCCAGGTACTCCATGGAGTTTTGTCCTGGCAGATATGTTGGGCTGGTGCCAGGTTTGGGTGATTGGCCTTCAGCCAGACCCTACATTGTGGACAGGCTGAAATAATAGTTTCACATGTTGCCATGGAAACTGGCCATCCATGAGACCTACAGTCATTGAAGAGATTGGCCTTGCCCAAGTGACCCCTTTTGATGTGGATCCACTCTGCCAGTCTCTCCCAATCTTTCCCTTCACTGTTCATCACACAGATACGTCCCAAGTCAGCCACCTGCTGGTTCCATTTTGCAGCAGGGGTGCCTAGCTTGGAGTGCCCTTTGACCCATCCCACCTTGATATGTCTAATAACCTCTGCCAATCTGTAGCTTGCCAAACTTTAGTATTACCAACCTTCCACTGATTTGCCTCCCACTGAGTAACCTGTTCAGTGGCTCCTTTGAAAGCGACATATGAATCAGTGTAGACAGCTGTGGCACCATTTTCTACAGCTAGCATTAGTGCACGCAGTTTCCCCACCTGGGCACTACCTTCACCCTCCTCGGTAACAGTCCTGCCACTACCAATCTCCATTGCTGCGGCCTTGTAGTACCACTGTGATCCTACACGATGGGAGGATGCATCAGTGAACCACATGCCCTCAGTGTCAGAGTCTGTGGTGACCTCAGGTGCTACCTGTATTGGAGAGGGCCTGTAGGGTTGGCCTAGCGGAGCTATGCCCATATTCACTGGCTGTTGCAGTTTGGACACTTTGGTTGGGCCTTCTCATAATGGCATAAGCTGTCCAATCCCTGCCAAATAGGCATACCACTTCCTCACAGTGGTCTTCTGGGCTACCTCCTGAGGTGGAGGAGTTCCCTTTAGGATTGCTTTGAGCAGAGGGAAAGGGCCCTGTACCAAAATATCCTGTGTAGTAGAAAATTTCTCTACTTCTTTAACAGCTCTGGTAAGGGAAAGAAGTCCTTTCTCCCATTCCAAGTACCTCTGCTCAGTTTCCTTGAAAACCATGGACAAGAAAAGAAGGGCTCTGTTCGGGCCTTTGGGTCCCCTTTGGAATATTCCACAATATGAGGCATGTTCAGAAAAGCTTCATTCATCTCTAACGGCATCTTGTGGGTGCAGAGGGTCCAGCTTCTGGAAAGCTTGTAGCTCATCCTTTAGGATGGTCAGTCTTTTGGTATTCCTTGGTGTCCAGTCCCAGACTTTATGCTTTTTTAGCAAGTCATACAGGGGACATGCTATCACAGAGAAGCCTGGAATATGCTTTCTCCAATAGCTCAAGGTACGAAGTAGTTTTTGTAATTCCTTCTTCTTGTTAGGAATTTGCCCCTTTGCAAAGGATTCCAGAGTATCCTCTGGCACTGTCTGAGAGNAGAGACCTCCAAGATCATACAGTTCAACCTATCACCCAGCCCTATCCAATCAACTAGACCATGGCACTAAGTGCCTCATCCAGTCCTTTCTTGAACACCTCCAGGGACAGAAACTCCACCACCTCCCTGGGCAGCCCATTCCAATGGCAAATCACTCTGTGAAGAACTTCTTCCTAATATCCAGCCTATACCTTCCCCAGCACAACTTGAGACTGTGTTCCCTCATTCTGTTGCTGGTTGCCTGGGAGAAGAGACCAACACCCACCTGGCTACAGCCTCCCTTTAGGTAGTTGTAGACAGCAACGAGGTCACTCCTGAGCCTACTCTTCTGCAGGCTAAACAACCCCAGCTCCCTCATCCTCTCCTCACAGGGCTTGTGCTCCAAGACCCTCACTAGTTTTGTTGCCCTTCTCTGGACACATTCCAGTACCTCAATATCTCTCTTTAATTGAGGGGACCAGAACTGGACATAGTACTCAAGATGACCAGTTCCAAGTACAGGGGAAGGATAACCTCTCTTGTCCTGCTGGCCACACTATTCCTGATACAGGCCAGGATGCCATTGGCTTCCACAAATCTCTGTCTT
Organism: Psilopogon haemacephalus; assembly: GCA_013396835.1. NCBI lineage: Eukaryota > Metazoa > Chordata > Aves > Piciformes > Megalaimidae > Psilopogon > Psilopogon haemacephalus. The sequence goes on along the minus strand of VWZI01013426.1, from coordinate 6,987 downwards.
GTGGAAACCATATTTTTGAGATATTACTAAGTTTGGTGGTCTGTGCCACCTGCCTTGGACTTTGCTGTTTTGGATCTGTGATTGGATATTGCTTGCAGCTAGAATCAACTGAGCCGCAGAGCATCCAGCAAGGTATCATTGCTGATCACCTCTTTCATTGTTGTGAGTAAAGCTGCTTTTCCCTTAATTCTCTGCTCTGCCAGTTGATAGTGGGGTAAAAGCTATGTTTATAGCTTAGCCTTTTCCATTTTCTGACTTCCTAAATCTCTGAATTTGTCTATAGCATCCTTAGAAGATCTTTCCCAATTAAATCAAACTTGTAAATAAACCTAAAACTAGTTCTCTATATAGTTTGGAGGCAGGGTTTTAGGGAAATAAAAATAATTATATTTTTATAATTACTGACTCAGCCACATTAATTCCCTGCCTCCACGACAGGAATGAGCCACATATGGTTACAAACTATCCCTCAAAACCTACACAAAGCTGGAAGCATGATGGGAGAAGTGAGACTGGACACAGAACAACTCCATTTCCTTCCTCTCACAGGGAACAGGCTGGTACTGGCAGTGTGGCATTTCCTGCATTTTAATAAGCAGTTGTGATGGTTTAAACTAACAGGAGGATTTGAATGAGAAACTAGACTATAAACTGAGAAATGAAAAAAAACCCCCAACAACTGATGATGCTACTTCACTCATAGCTTTACTGAGAAAGCAAAAAAAATTTCTTTCAGAGTTGTAACCCAAACATAGGTAGGTCAGATGGTCAGACTGCTTCAGACCGCTTTGGGCTGTGGCTCTTGCATGGCTCTCTTTCTCCCTGCCTCTTGTAGCTGAATTTGAATAATTTCACTAACTTCTTTCCTGCTGCTGATCCCCCTGGACAATCTACCTTTGCCTATATGCTGCATAAACAGATGGTGAGATAAGATTGAGGAAAGGGGGAAGGTGACTGGGGTGGTTAGAAACCCCTCTTAGGGATTTTGATCTCTGGGAGGGGTGTGGTGTTTCCGTATTAACTTTTTACTATATATTTCTGTAAAATCTGTTATATATTGTAAATATCTGCTTGTATATTGTGCAAAGCTGTAAATATAAAGATTCATTTATTAAATTCCAGCTGACTGAGTCCTAGCTTGGGTGGCAGATAGCTGCCAAACCACCACATTATTATTTAATTGGCTTACCCAATGTGGGGTGGATGTAAATTACATTTGTTTGATTGCTAATTGATCCTGGAAGTTAAAAATGAAGCTGACCTGGCTGTTGAGAAGAGAAGGCTTCGGGGAGACCTTATAGCAGCCTACCAGTATCTGAGGGGGGCCTACAGGAGGGCTGGGGAGGGGCTGTTCACAAGGTCTTGTAATGACAGGATGAGGGGGAATGGGTTTAAATTGGTGGAGGGGAGATTTGAATGGGATGTTAGGAAGAAGTTCTTCACAGTGAGGGTGGTAAGGCACTGGAACAGGTTGCCCAGGGAGGTTGTGGCCACTCCCTCCCTGGATGTGTTCGAGGCCAGGCTGGATGAGGTCTTGAGCGACCTGATCTAGTGGGAGGTGTCCCTGCCTATGGCGGGGGGTTGGAACTGGATGATCTTTGAGGTTTCTTCCAACCTAGACCATTCTATGATTCTATGATTCTATGATTTCTTTTGTGATGATGTGGTTTTCACATAGATGGCTTGTGGCCAAAATTGGTGTTTTTCACTGGGATTTGGCATAGAGGAAGATTGAAAGAATATTTTGGAATTTTGGGCAGTATATTATTTCCTTTGTTGGCTTAAATATTACTGAGATAGCTTCCAGTGCTAATTTTGATGCTTTTAATAAGTCAGAAAATATTAGTAATCAAATGAGCTATTCTACAGCATTGGTATGCGTGATTCTCCCAAAGAGAGACCCTTGCTAAAATTTCTATTCAAAGATCACGGTGATATATTTAACGTGTGTCATCATTTTCTTGTTAATTATGGATTTATTCTTAATTTCTGCTCTGAGTCTGAAAGTGTCTGCTACCACTTTAAAAAAACAGATAGATCATGCCAGGAAAAGGAAAAATAAGAATGCCACCATCCAAGCAGTGTCAGAGTCTGGCTGTATGCCTGGACAATGTACTCAAAATAAACCTGGTGATACCACAGTTGTTTATGAAAATCAAGGACAAACAACTGATAACACTCAAAGCCTTCTTTCTGCTGGTAATTTGAGTTCTCAGACAGCAAATTCTAATTCCAATCCAAAAGACATTCTGATTCTAAGGTGCCAGCAGCTCAAGCTCCCCAAAATTCAGATCCATTACAAGCTTCATCTTCTGTTAAACTGGGCCCAGCCAAGATGAAAGCTCTAGAGCATGCAGAACTCCTTCTGCTGGCTGTTGCTCCTCTCAGCTGTAAAGCAAGAGTTACATTTTATGTTCTCCACAGTTTATAGCAGCTGAAGTATCTGATCAGTGTGATGAGAAAAAAATAGTATATGCACCTAGAAACTCTTTCTTCTTCCTCATTTGCATAATTACTAGCCCAACAGTCAGCTCAAATGTAGAAAATAAACCACCCAATCCTGCATAGTTAACTAACTATTCACACAGTTGTAACTACTGTGTATTGGTTTACACCCAGCTACCCTGAGCTCAAAGCCCAAAAGAAAGCTCAAAGCGGTTTGGAAGTGAGAATGGGGTATAATGCCTTTAAACAATGAAATACAGGGAGAAAGGGGTTTTCTGTTTCTTACAGGAAGCAGGGGGAGGGGATACAGAAAGCCTGGGAGGAGGGGGGTAAGGGAGAAGAGATACCACCGCGGCAGGTTTTTTTTAGTCCAAAAAGGCAAGGTCACGGTCCCGCGGCTGGTGGTGCTGAAGAACAGAAGCAGGTTGCAAAACGCAGCTAAGCAGTTCTCGGTCTCCACGCGGCTTGTTGCGGAGCACATGGAGGAGCAGCGAGGAGCGGCAGGGGGTCGCAGCAGTGCGGCAGTGAGAAGGGGCCGAGGGTGCAAGAGAGAGAGTGAAGGGGGCTGAGTTCTACCCTTTATAGCCCAAATCTGGGCAGGAAGTGGGAGTGTTCAACCATGCTACCTGGGAGAAACGGGCCAGACCACCCTTGGGGAAAAGCAGGGGGTCCCAGGTGGGCTTAATCCTTTACATACTGTTAGAGAAAAACGGAGTACAAGTTTGGAGCATTTCTTTGCTGGAGATAACAGTGGATTTCAGGTCAGCAGAGAGGTCCCTAAGTAGCAACCAAATGCACTACATGTGATCAAGTGTTTTCTATTTCCAAGTCTACATTTTTGCCTCTTCCTTCCTTCTTCTGCCTCTGATATCATGGCATGATTGTCCAAATCCAGTCCTGACAAAATGACCCCTGTGGTTAAAGGTCTTGCAGTTCTCTGGTATCATTTTGCCAAGAGAGCAAGTATGGCTTGCCTGAACACTGGCAAACTTACCTGTAAGTTTGGTAATGGGATAGGGAGCTGCAACCTCACAACTTGCTTTAGGTGGAGCCGGAATAGTTTTTTCCTCACCGTGGCTTAGGGTTTTAGGGTTTTCTATGCTAGTTTCATAGACTCTATTTGGCTTCCACAGCCTTCCAGATCATATTTTTATGTTGGAACCTAGACAAATAAAAGAGAGACTCTGTAAAGATCAGCATTGTTGGCACCTCCACTGTTACAAAGTTTGTGCAGGAATAAATTGTTTCACTTTCAGGTTTTTATGCCAACATACCTGTTCCAAATACAATGATGTATGTTTTCTGTTTTGTGGAGGGGTTCTTCCCACTTCAGGAGTCAGAAAAAAAAGGGAAGGTTGGTTGGAGGGGAGGGGGCGATTAAAAAAAGCTAAGCCAAAGCTATTCCTAGCTGCTTGCAATTATACAGGCAAAAATTCTGCCTTACAGTGTATTCATAACAAGCTATATTATTCTTTTATAGGTATCCTCATAAGAGTGTAGGTGAGCCTTGTTTGGTGGGGGGTGAGGAGTAAAGGTGGCTGCTACTGTCTGGGAAGAGCACTGGAGGTGATCATGGTGACCCTGGAGTGCCTCCGTGTGTTGTTAGAACTCTTTATCCAAGCTATGGCTAGGTGACCTCTCCAGATACAGGGGAGGGAAGAATGATGTATTGCATTCTCCTGTGCATGACTAATGTCCAGGACTTGGTACTTCAGGAAAATGCAGGCCATTCCCAGCATTGCCAAGCAAAGTATGTCTTGCTCTTACTGTATCTCATATATAATTAAGTTCTGTGCTAAAGTAGATCTATTATTCTGCTTTCTAACTACAGAGGCAACATTTGACCATGCTATTACCAAGGCTAGAAGAACATAACCCAGTTATACCGTATGACTGATCAGAAGTTTTCCTGAATTTTATATACTGTTCACATTACTTGAGGAAGTATTTTTTGTTCAGGGAACTCATTCAGTGGTTTTCATGCTGGACTTTATAACCTGAATGTCTCCATCAAGTTTTTTCTAATATCTTCTCACTAAAAGAATCATTACTATCTTCTTTCTGATATGCTAGTCTTAATTACATGTATTAACTTAGGTCTTTAAATGTATATCCCAATATATTGAACACTGGTTATGATATACACTGGAGGTGTCATGGTAGGCCCAAATGGGCCAAAATAGGCTTATACATGTCCTGGCTTGGCCGGACATGTTTTTCTGCTTTCCCTCCTTCTGCTATGGGGAGAAGCAACCGTGGGAAAGAGGACAAAGAACCTGGAGCCACTGAGTCTAAGGACTCTGGCTTGCCCAGACTTATTTTCATCCTGTTTACATCCTGCGATAAGCCAGGTACATACATTTGCATTGCGCCTGCCTTATGCAAGGCCTATGTCTTCCCACTTTTGTGTAAAGCAAGCCTGAGGTTCAACCAAATATGGTCAAGCTTGGCTAACTGCCATTCTGATTGGCTATTCTGTGTCCAAAGGCCCATTAGTCTCAGGCTACATTGATAAAAAGGGATGGGCAGGTAACACAATATGCTCTGATGATGTATTTGTGCTTGCTGCAGCCACCATTGCCTGCTACCCTTGCTCTCTGCTTCTGGCTTATGGGTTTTCCCCCACCAGGAGCAGGAGTAACACACACCGTTTTCCCCAAGAGATTCCTTTCACAGACTATGGGAACCCCATCTCCCTCAACTATAGGCAATAGTGCAGACTGGGCAGGACCAGCCCAGCTGACTGATCCCCTGGTGTTCACTAGTCAGGTGCCTTTGGCTAGGTGTTTTTCCCGGTTCTTGAAGGTGCCACCTCCCATAGCTTTCAGGGTGTTTTTAAGTAGGCCACAGTGGTATTCAACCTTCCCTGCAGCTTGTGCATGGTATGGGATATGGAAAACCCACTCTATCCCATGCTCTTTTGCCCAGTTGCCTACCAGGTTGTTCTTGAAATGGGTCCTATTATCTGACTCAATTCTCTTTGGGGTACCATGTCTCCACAGAATATGCCTCTCCAGGACCAAAATGGTGTTACGGGCTGTGGCATGAGGTACTGGGTAGGTTTCCAGCCACCCAGTGCTCGCCTCTTCCATGGTCAACACATACTGCTTGCCAGTACCAGAGCGAGCCAGAGTGATGCAATCTAACTCCCCAGATCTGTACTTGGACCACCTCCCTCCATATCACAAAGGTTTCATGTGCTTGGCCTGTTTTATGGCCACGCAGGTGTCACACTCATGGATGACCTGTGCTATGGCATCCATGGGAATGTCCACTGACCTGTCCCTAGACCACTGGTATGTACCATCTCTCCCCTGGTGACCAGAAGAGTCATGGGCTCACCATGCTAGAAGCAGTTCACCTTTGTGCTTCCAGTCCAAGTCGATCTGGGATATCTTGGCAGCTAGGTCAGCTTGGTGGTTGTGGTGCTCCTCTTCGGTGGCTCTGCTTCTTGGGACGTGAGCGCTGATGTGTCTGATCTTCATAGGCATCTTGTCCAGGCAGGCAGAAATGTCCTGCCAGAGGTCAGCAGCCCAAATAGGCTTGCCTTTCCTCTGCCAGTTATTTCACTTCCACTCCTTCAGCCATCCCCATAGGGCATTTGCCACCATCCATGAGTCAGTGTAGATGTAAAGCACTGGCCACTGTTCTCACTCTGCCAGGTCTAGGGCTAGCTGGATTGCTTTTACCTCGGCGTATTGGCTGGATTTGCCCTCCCCATCTCTTGCCTCTGGAACTCTATGTGTAGGGTTCCAGACGGCAGCCTTCCATCTCTGCTTGCTGCTCACAAGATGGCAGGATCCATCTGTGAACAGAGCATACTTCTTCTCATCCTCAGGAAGGTCATTGTATGGAGGGGCCTCTTCAGCCCAGGCCACTGACTTATTTTCTGGGGGCATTCCGAAGTCAGTGCCCTCTGGTCAGTTGGTGATGACCTCTACAATGGCAGAGCGATCAAAGCTTCCCATTCTAGCCCTCTGGTTTATCAGAGCGGTCCATTTCCTCCAGGTGGCATCTGTGGCATGATGTGGAGTGAAGCCTTTCCCTTTGAACATCCATGTTAAAACAGGGAACCTGGGAGCTAGAAGAAGTGGCAGCTCAGTTGCAATTGCCTCAGAAGCAGCTCGAACTCCCTCATAGGCAGCGAGAATTTCCTTTTCTGTGGGTGCATAGTTGTCTTCGGAGACTTTGTACACCTTGCTCCAAAATCTTAGTGGGTGACCTCGTGTCTCTTCTTTGTCACAGACTCCAGCTGGGTCCATTTTCACTGGTGGCTGTGTAGAGGATGTTCTTGATCTCTGGGCCGGTTCAAACTGGACCCAAGGCCATGGCATGGACCACTTCTTGCTTTATCTGGTCGAATGACACCTGTTGTTGAGGTCCCCAGTCAAAGTTGTTTCTCTTCCTGGTTACACTGAACAGAGGTTTCACTATCTGACTGTACCCAAGAATGTGTGTTTTCCAGAAGCCCACAAAACCCAAGAAGGACTGTCTCTCTGTGTTGGCTTGAGCTAATTGGAGAATTTGGGTGAGAAATTAAAC
>VWZI01013425.1:1051-15745 GCA_013396835.1 Psilopogon haemacephalus | reverse complement strand
TCCAAGACGCTCTCACCATGCCCTGCTTGTATATTGTGCTAAGCTGTGAATATAAAGCTTCATCCCTTAACTTCCAGCTCACCAAGTCTAGTCTGGGTGATTTCAAATGTGGGGTGGAGTGGTGTAATAGGTTAGAACTGGGCTGAGCTGGGTTTAATTCTCCTCTAATGCTGTGTTTTGTGGTGGTGCAGCTAAGCCTTGATAAGGCAGCAGTGTTGTGGCTACTGCAGGGAACTCCCAAACCATCACGACCAGCCCTGCTGTTTGGTAGGGATGAGAAGCTTGGGCTGAGTGCTGCAGCTGGCAAACCACTGCACATTTTTTTCCCTGCCTCCCTCTGTAGGGAAGATTTATCTCTGGAAGAAGAAAAAAAAAAAAAAAAAAAAAAAAAAAAAAGGAATGTTTCATCTTGTGATTGTGCAGCACCTGACACAAATTGCCCACACGGAGCAGCTGGACAGTTGGTTCATCAGTGACTGCTGGCTGCTGCTTGCCATGCTGCTCTTTCAGAGGTATCAGGTAATGGGTGGGTCAGATGCTCCATGCAGCACATCAATAATTTAGTGACTGTCTAGGAAAACAAGAGGTGTTTGTGAGGCAGGGAGCTGCTGTCTGTGAGGCAGGGAGCTGCTGTCTGTGGGGCAGGGAGCTGCTGTCTGTGGGGCAGGGAGTTGCTGTCTGTGGGGCAGGGAGCTGCTGTCTGTGAGGCAGGGAGCTGCTGTCAGTGGGGCAGGGAGCTGCTGTCAGTGGGGCAGGGAGCTGCTGTCTGTGAGGCAGGGAGCTGCTGTCTGTGGGGCAGGGAGCTGCTGTCTGTGTGGCTCTAAACTGTTCCAGTCAGGTGTAATAAATGAGGATACAGCTAAGGAGCACTGTGTGCAGTGCTGGAGCCCTCACCACAAGAAGGACATGGAACTGTTGGAGAGAGTCCAGAGGAGGGCCACAAAGATGCTTAGAGGGCTGCAGCAGCTCTGCTCTGAGGACAAGCTGAGAGAGTTGGGGCTCTGCAGCCTGGAGAAGAGAAGGCTTCCAGGAGACCTTATAGCAGCCTTCCAGTATCTGAAGCAGGGTACAGGAGGGCTTGAGAGTGACTATTGACAAGGTCTTGTAATGACAGTACAAAGAGGAATGGATTTAAACTGGAAGAGAGGAGATTTAAACAGGATGTTAAGAAGAAATTCCTTGCAGTGAGGGTAGTGAGACACTGGCACAGGTTGCCCAGGGAGGTTGTGGACCACAGAAGCACAGAATGTGATCAAAGATCACATTCTGTCATCCAAAACCTCCCCGGAGGTGTTCAAGGCCAGGTTGGATGAGGCTTTGAGCGAACTGTTCTTGTGGGAGGTGTCCCTGCCTATGGCACAGGGGGGTTGGGACTGGATGAGCTTTGAGGTCCCTTCCAGCCTAAACCATTCTATGATTCTATGAAGTACTGTGCCCAGTTTTGGGCTCCCCAGATCAGGAGAGACAGGGACCTGCTGGAGAGAGTCCAGTGGAGAGCCACAAGGATGATTGGGGGACTTGAGCATCTGGATCTGTCCAGCCTGATCCAGGGTAGGGTGTTCCTGCCCATAGCAGGGGGGTTGGAACTAGATCATAGAATCATAGAATCAGTCAGGGTTGGAAGGGACCACAAAGATCATCTAGTTCCAACTCCCCTGTCATGAGCAGGGACACCCTACCCTAGATTAGGCTGGACAGAACCTCATCCAGCCAAGATGACCCTTGTGGTCCCTTCCAGCTCTGACTGATTCTATGATTCTAATACTGTGTGTCCAGTTTTGGGCTCCCCAGTTCAGGAGGGGCAGGGACCTGCTGGAGAGAGTCCAGCAGAGAGTCACCAGGATGAGTGGGGGACTTGAGCATCTGCCCTATGGAGAGAGACTGAGAGCCCTGGGGCTGGTTGGGCTGGAGAAGAGAAGGCTGAGAGGGGATCTGAGCAATGTCTATCAATAGCTGAGGGCTGGGGGTCAAGTGGAGGGGGCCAAGCTCTTTTGGGTGGTGCACAGCAATAAGCCAAGGAGCAATGGACACAAACTGGAACAGAGAAGGTTTCACCTCAGCATGAAGAGAAACTTGTTTAGAGTGAGGGTGCCAGAGCCCTGGCACAGGCTGCCCAGAGAGATTGTGGAGTCTCCTTCTCTGGAGACTTTCCAAACCCACCTGGATTCATTCCTGAGTGAACTACCCTGGGTGATCCTGCCTTGGCAAGGAGGGCTGGACTGGATGATCTCTGGAGGTGCCTTCCAACCTCTGAAGTTGGCTGTTTCTGTGATTCTGTGCAAGAATTCCTTTTCACAGCCATTGCTGCTAATTCAGTTCAGGCTCTGCAAAGCTGTGTGTGTGAAATGCCATTCCCTGTGCAGATATCCCAACACAAATGTTGGGATATGTTGGGTGAGATGCAAAGAAACGATGTAAGGTTCCCAACCAGCAGATGTACTGCTGGAGGAAGGCTTGTGTTGCCTCAGAGGCTTTCAAAGCCAGCCTGGAGGTTTTCCTCTGTGCCCTGCCCTAGGTGATCCTCCTTTGGCAGGAGGGGGGTTGATCATCTTTGGAGGTTCCTTCCAACCCATAACATTCTGTAACAGTCATTTCAAAGAAACAGTATTTCCATAGTGCTTTGGCCCAAATATGATGCTCAGAGGGCTGGAACACCTCAACTATGAAGATGGATTGAAAGAGTTGGGGCTGTTCAGTCTGGAGAAGAGAAGGCTCTGAGGAGACCTTGTTGTGGCCTTCCAATCTCTGTAGTGGGCTACCAGAAAGCTGGGGAAGGACTTTTTAGGATGTCAGGTAGTGATAGGACTGGTGGGAATAGAGCAAAACCTGAAGTGGGGAGATTCAGATTGGATGTTAGGAAGAAATTCTTCACAGTGAGGGTGGTGAGCACCAGAATAGGCTGCCCAGGGAGGTGGTGGAAGCCTCATCCACGGAGGTGTTTAAGACCAGGCTGGACGTGGCTCTGGGCAAGCTGATCTAGTGTGAGGTGTCCCAGCCCATGGCAGGGTGGTTGGAGCTCGATGATCCTTGCGGTCCCTTCCAGCCCTGACAATTCTGTGACTCTGAAATATCCAGAATCCTGTTTTTTAAAGCTCTTATCTCTCAACCAAGGGTTCTTAAGAGGGAGGTTACCCTAAAAGAGAGGACTGGAAACAAGCATTCAAGCCTGACCACTTTTAAAGTCAATGTTGAGATTCTGCTGAGTTGCAGGACAGCAATAATTTCCCCCCAGCTGTTTCTGTTCTTCACTGAAGCTCTGAAAGCAGTCAAATTACTGTAGCCTAAGAAGTTGCCACCCTCTGGGATGCTGAGTTTGCATTGACTGTGATTAGAATCATAGAATTAGTCAGAGTTGGTAGGGACCACAAAGATCAGGCAGTTCCAACCCCCCTGCCATGCCCAGGGACACCCTACCCTAGAGCAGGCTGCCCACAGCCTCTGCCAGCCTGGCCAAAAANCTCCAGCATCTCCACATCCCTCTTGTCCCAGGGGCTCCAGCACTGGATGCACTACTCCAGGTGGGCTCTCAGCAGAGCACAGCAGAGGGGCACAATCACCTCCCTGGCCCTGCTGCCCACACTGCTCCTGCTGCAGCCCAGCCTCTGCTTGCCTTTTTGCCCTGCAAGTGCACACTGCTGCCTCATCTTCAGCTTCTCCTCCACCAGCACCCCCAAGTCCCTCTCCTCAGGGCTCCTCTCCAGCCACTCCCTGCCCAGCCTGGGTTTGTGCTTGGTGTTGCCTCGACCCAGCTGCAAGACCTTGCCCTTGTCCTTGTTGAAGCTCCTGAGGTTTGCTTGTGCCCACCTCTGCAGCCTGTGCAGGTCCCTCTGGATGCCATCCCTGCCCTCTAGCCTGGCTGCTGCACCACACAGCTTGGGGTGCTCAGCAAACTTGATTTTCCAGGTGCATTTGGTTGTGAGACTGTAAGAGGAAAGTCTTTATCATAGAACCATAGAATGGTTTAGGTTGGAAGGGAGCTCAAAGCTCAGCCAGTTCCAACCCCCCTGTGCCATAGGCAGGGACACCTCCCACTAGAACAGGTCGCTCAAGGCCTCATCCAACCTGGCCTTGAATATCCATAAATGAATTGCACTACCCATGGGGGTTGTTAAGAAGGTAATGAAAAGTTAATGTGCTTATTTGTTTCTTTTTTTCTTTTAATGCACTCATAAAAATGATTTATAACTATGATGTTTCTCTAACTCCACACTTAGAACAGCAGATGAAGTGTTGCCCAGGAAGGTTGTGGCTGCTCCCTCCCTGGAGGTGTTCAACGCCAGGTTGGATGAGGTCTTGAGCGACCTGTTCTAGTGGGAGGTGTCCCTGCCTTTGGCACAGGGGAGTTGGGACTGGCTGAGCTTTGAGGTCCCTTCCAACCTAAACCATTCTATGATTCTATGATTCTAAGTTCAGGCCATTTCTTAGCCTCAAACCCCTTACCCACCCCCCCCAATGCTGCACTATTTCATCCCTCTGTGTACCCACAGCACAGAGTAAGGGATTGAGGGGTCGGGAAGGGGAGCTGTTATATCATAGAACCATAGAATGATTTAGGTTGGAAAAGACCTTAAAGCTCACCCAGTTCCAACCTCTCTGTGCCAAGAGTGATTGGCATTGGAATGGGCTGCCCAGGGAGGTGATGGAGTCCCCATCCCTGGAGGTGTTTAAGAGGAGGCTGCATGAGGCACTTGGTGCCATGGTCCTAAGGAACAGGACCTGGGGGTACTGGGTTGATGAAAAGCTGAACAAGAGGCTGCAGTGTGAGTGCAGCCCAGACAGCAACTGTGTGCTGGGCTGCAGCAAGAGCAGCTGTGGGCAGCTCAGGGAGGCTGTGGCTGCTCCCTCCCTGGAGGTGTTCAAGACCAGATTGGATGAGGTCTTGAGCAACCTGTTCTAGTGGGAGGTGTCCCTGCCTACGGCACAGGGGGGTTGGAACTGGATAAGCTTTGAGGTCACTTCCAACCTAAACCAAGATCCCATTCTGTGCTTCTGTGCTCCACAATCTCCATGGAGGTGTTCACAGCCAGGTTGGATGAGGCCTTGAGCAACCTGTTCTAGTGAGAGGTGTCCCTGCCTATGGCACAGGGGGGTTGGAACTGGATGATCTTTGAGGTATCTTCCAACCTAAACCATTCTGTCGTTCTACTGTTGCTGTGGTAGAAGTCATTTTGCTGGGGATCCAGCACACAATTCCCACCCAGCGGGGCAGGGAGCTGAGAGAAGGGCTCAAGCTGCTTCTCAGTTAATTACCACTCTGCTTCCTCCCACCCTCTCTGAAGAGGCCTCCTAATCAGAAAGGGCAGTTACAGCCTTGCACTGCTGTGTGCTGTCTTGCTCGGGCTGCCCTGGTGCTGTCTCCCCTGGAAGTGAAGCCTGGTGATGGCAAATCTGCGCTCCCCAGGGGACGCCTGTGGCTGACCTGAAACCAGCTGATGGACACAGTTCTCTTCCCCAGCAGGGAGGTGTCCATCCCACAGACAGCAACCTCATCGAGGCTGGGAGCTTACTGACACCCCACAGACCATCCCAGCTCAGCAGAGACAGGGACCTGATGGAAAGGGTCCAGCAGAGAGCCACGAGGGTAATTGGGGGCATCAGGAAAAGTATGGCCAGCAGGGCTAGGGAGGTTCTTCTCACCCTCTGCTCTACCCTACTGAGACCACACCTGCAATACTGTGTCCAATTTGGAGCTCCCCAGTTCAGGAGAGACAGGGACCTGCTGGAAAGAGTCTAGCAGAGAGCCACGAGGATGATTGGGGGCATCAGGAAAAGTGTGGCCAGCAGGGCTAGGGAGGTTCTTCTCCTCTACTCTGCCCTGCTGAGACCACACCTGCAATACTGCATCCAGTTTGGTGCTCCCCAGTTCGGGAGAGACAGGGACCTGCTGGAGAGAGTCCAGCAGAGAGCTGTGGGAATGATTTGGGGCATTCAGGAAAAGTGTGGCCAGCAGGGCTAGGGAGGTTCTTCTCCCCCTCTACTCTGCCCTGCTGAGACCACACCTGCAATGCTGTGTCCAGTTTGGGGCTCCGCAGTTCAGGACACACAGAGAAGTGCTGGAGAGAGACCAGTGGAGAGACATGAGGATGACTGAAGGACTTGAGCATCTCTCCTCTGGAGAGAGACTGAGCCCTGGGGCTGGTTAGCCTGGAGAAGAGAAGGCTGAGAGAGGACCTCTCTGGGCCACCTGTGCCACTGTCTCACCACCCTCACTGCAAACAACTTCCTCCTAACATCCAGTTTCAATCTCCCCTCTGCCACTTTAAACCCATTCCGCCTCATCCTGTCATTACAAGACCTTGTCAATAGTCCCTCCCCAGCTCCCCTGTAGGCCCCTTTCAGATATTGGAAGGCTGCTATAAGGTCTCCTGGCAGCCTTCTCTTCTCCAGGCTGCAGAGCCCCAACTCCCTCAGCCTGTCCTCATAGCAGAGCTGCTGCAGCCCTCTGAGCATCTTCATTTTACACTGAGCTTGGATAATTTGCTGTTATCTGCACCTAGAAATGGGAGGGAATTGAAAGTCCTGTGCAGTTCCTTGGGAAAAGAAAAGCTGAGTTCACAAAAGAAAAAAACCCAACCAAATACCAAGCCAATATATGGAGGTCATAAGGATTTGAGGACAGGCTGAGGGCGTTGGGACTTTTCAGCCTGGAGAAGAGAAGACTTCCAGGAGACCTTATAGCAACCTTCCAGTATCTGAAGGAGGCCTACAGGAGGGCTGGGGAGGGACTGTTCACAAGATCTTGTAATGACAGGATGAGGAGGAATGGGTTTAAACTGGCAGAGGGGAGACTTAAACTGTATGTTAGGAAGAAGTTCTTTACAGTGAGGGTAGTGAGACAGTGGAACAGGTTGCCCAGGGAGGTTGTGTCTGCTCCCTTCCTGGAGGTGTTGAAGGCCAGGCTGGATGAGGTCTTGAGCATCCTGATCTAGTAGGAGGTGTCCCTGCCTATGGCACAGGGGGGTTGGAACTGGGTGATCTTTGAGGTCTCTCCCAACCTAAACCATTCTATGGTTCTATGATTTCTGTCGTCAGCCTGATCTGCCTTGAGCTGTTCCTGTAACAGGACTTTTGGCCCATGTTCTTCAGCATGAGGGTGGTGAGAGACTGGAACAGGTTGCCCAGGGTGCAAGCTTCATCCCTGGAATTCTTTAAGGCCAGGCTGGATGTGGCTCTGGCCAACCTGATCTAGTGTGAGGTGTCCTTGCCCATGTCAGGGGGGGTTGGAACAGCCTGATCCTTGAGGTCCCTTCCAGCCCTGTGGTTCTATGATGCAGTGAAGTAGCCAAGGTCTGCTGGGTAGCCTCTGCAGCAGCTGGCCCCAGGGCTGCTCTCATTGACCTCTGAGCCAGTGGAGCCCATAATCCCCAGCATTCTCTTCCACTCCCTTTGCTCTTGCTGAGCCCTGGGGAGGTGATGGCACATGGGGCTGAGCCACACTGAAAGCTGTGCCAACAGAAGTGGAAATAGCTCCCAAGCAGTCAGCAGCTGTGCCCTATTTCTGGGTGCTTTTGAGGCTCTTCATTGAATTTTCCTGCCCTCCCTGCCTGTGTACTGAAATAGGCAAAATCTGCAATTTGTTCCTTGGCTGAAACAAAATCTAATGAAGAAAAAGAAAAAAGGAAAAGGAAAAGGAAAAGGAAAAGGAAAAGAAAAAGAAAAAGAAAAAGAAAAAGAAAAAGAAAAAGAAAAAGAAAAAGAAAAAGAAAAAGAAAAAGAAAAAGAAAAAAAACGAAAAAGGAAAAGAAAAAGAAAAAGAAAAAGAAAAAGAAAGAAAACGAAAAAGAAAAAGAAAAAGAAAAAATAAAAAGAAAGAAAAATAAAGAAAAGAAAAGAAAAAGAAAAAGAAAAAAGAAAGAAAAAGAAAAAAGAGAAAAAGAAAAAGAAAGAAAATGAAAAAGAAAAAGAAAAAAAAAAGAAAGAAAAAGGGAAAAAAAAGAGAGAAAAAAAAAAAAAGGAAAAAAGAAAAAGAAAAAAAGAAAAAAAAGAACCCTGTAATTTCAGAGTCACAGAATGTCAGGGGACCTCCAAAGCTCATCCAGTCCAACTCCCCCTGCCAGAGCAGTATCACCTAGAGCAAGTTATACAGGAATGCATCCAGGCAGCTTTGGAATATCTCCAGAGAGGGAGACTCCACAGCCTTGCCCTGGGCAGCCTCTTTTTACCCTCACAGGTAAAAAAAAATCCTCTTCATGTTTCCATGGAACTTCCTATGCTTTAACTCCCACCCACTGCCCCTTGTCCTGGCACTGGGCATCACCCAGCAGAGCCTGGCTCCGTCCTCCTGGCACTCACCTTTACATCGTTATAACCACTCCAGAGCTCCCCCCTCAGTCTCCTCCTCTCCCAGCAGCACATCCCCAGCTCCCTCAGGCTCTTCTCCTAAGGAAGATGTTCCACTGCCTTCAGCATCTTTGTGGCTCTGTGCTGGACTCTTTCAAGCAGTTCCCTGAGGTCCTTCTTGTAACTGATGGCTCCAGAACTGAACACAACTTTCATTTCGTTACCATTCAGTTCTGATGAATTGAAAAGAACTTTAAACTTGACTCATGTCCTCATTGTTAATTGTTAAGAGTCCAGCTACAATCTCATCCAAGGATATATTTTCTAACTGGCTGTGACTGGGCATCACCCAGCACATCTTCCACCCAGCCAGCCCAGGAGCCAGAGACCACCTTCAGTCAGTGTGGGGAAGCTGTGCAGCAAAAGGGATCTTGGATGGATGCCTGCTGGAATTCCTCCAGCCTGGAAGGAAAAAAAAGAAAACAACAAAACCAACAACCAAAAAAACAAACAAAAAAACCATCTGACTGTCCTGAGTGACATTCCCAAAAGCACTACTCCAGCCCCAGCACAGGTAACAATCCTGTTCCCTTGCATGACAGCAGGAGCAGCAGGGCATGCAGCCTGCTGTAGAAGCAGAGTGCAGCAGACAGTTCCTGTCCTCCAGCTGTCCTGGTGGGTCTGAATGGAATCATAGAATGATAGAATGGTTGAGGTTGGAAGAGACCTCAAAGATCAGCCAGTTCCAACCCCCCTGTGCCATAGGCAGGGACACCTCCCACTAGATCAGGTCGCTCAAGACCTCATCCAGCCTGGCCTTGAACACCTCCAGGGAGGGAGCAGCCACAACCTCCCCGGGCAACCTGTGCCAGTGTCTCACCACCCTCACTGTGAAGAATTTCTTCCAAACATCCCTTTCAAATCTCCCCTCCTTCAATTTGAACCCATTCCCTCTCGTCCTGTCATTATAAGACCTTGTGAATAGACCTGAACATATCCTGGCTTGCCCAGGGAGCATGTTCCCCTGCTCCCCCACCTTTTCTGCTGGGAGGATCATCCGCAGGAAGGGAAAACAAGAGTTGGGACTCTGCAGCCTGGAGAAGAGAAGGCTTCCAGGAGACCTTATAGTAGCCTTCCATTACCTGAAGGGGGCCTACAGGAGGGCTGGGGAAGGACTGTTCACGAAGTCTTGGAATGAGAGGANTTGGAATGAGAGGACGAGGGGGAATGGGTTTAAACTGGCAAAGAGAAGATTGAAACTGGATGCTAGGAGGAAGTTCTTCACAGCGAGGGTGGTGAGACACTGGCACAGGTTGCCCAGGGAGGTTGTGGCTGCTCCCTCCCTGGAAGTGTTGAAGGCCAGGTTGGATGAGTCCTTGAGTGGCCTGATCTAGTGTCTGTTCTCCTGTCTAGTGAGGCCCTGGAATGGGTTGCCCAGGGGGGTGGTTGTGGCCACATCCCTGGAGGTGTTTGTAGCCAGGCTGGCAGAGGCTGTGGGCAGCCTGATCTAGGATAGGGTGTCGTGGGCATGGCAGGGGGGGTGGAACTGGATGATCCTTGTGGTTCCCTCCGATCCTGACTGATTCTATGATTCTAAGTCAGGTTGGAAGATACCTCCAAGCTCATCCCATCCAACCTAGCACCCAGCCCTAGCCAATGGCACTCAATGCCCCATCCAGGCTTTGCTTGAACACCTCCAGGGATGCAGACTCCACCGCCTCCCTGGGCAGCCCATTCCAATGCCAATCACTCTCTCTGCCAACAACTTCCTCCTAACATCCAGCCTATACCTCCCCTGGCACAGCTTGAGGCTGTGTCCCCTTATTCTGTTGCTGGTTGCCTGGGAGAAGAGCCCAACCCCACCTGGCTACAACCTCCCTTCAGGTAGTTGTAGGCAGCAACGAGGGTGGTAAGACCCTGGAACAGGTTGTCCAGGCAGGTGGTAGAAGCCTCATCTCTAAAAGTTTTAAAGGCCAGGCTGGATGTGGCTCTGAGCAACATGATCAAGTGGGAGGTGTCCCTGCCCTTTGCAGGGTGGGGTTGGAACTGGCTGATCTTTGAGGTCCCTTCCAACCCTGATAATTCTGTGATTCTACAACAGGAGTTTGTTGCAGCTGCTTTAAGCAGTGATGAAACCCACATGCTCCACGTTATTTTTAGATGAGTTGAGAGGTCACAAAGTTTTAATCTAAGTGCAGCTTAGTGTAAACACAGAGCTCTATGGCACCTTGGTACCCAGATCAGTTTGTCTCCCCAGGTTCCAGCTTGCTTATACAAGGGAAAACTCAGGGCTAAATGCAGAAGTGAAGAATGTGAGGAGGAACCTCTTGGATGTCAGGAGGAAATTCTTCACCGTGAGAGTGGTGAGGCCCTGGAACTTGTTGCCCAGGGGGTTAATTGGGGCCACTTCCCTGGAGGTGTTTGCAGCCAGGCTGGATGAGGCTGTGGGCAGCCTGGTCTAGGATAGGGTGTCCCTGAGCATGGCAGGGGGGTTGGAACTGGCTGATCTTCGTGGTCCCTTCCAGCCCTGACTGATTCTATGATTCTAAGTGCTTTCAGATCCCTTTGAAGATTTTTTTGTTTTTCTTCCCCGAGCACCTTTTTGGGGAAAAAAAAAAGCAAACTACCAACCAGTTGTGGTGACTGATGGACCTCACCTGCCCAGGGAGGTGTGCTGCTGGGAGGCAGGGGCTGGCTGTGCTTTAGGATAGGGTTGGCAGCTGGCCTCATCCATCCAGGGACTGGTGCTCATGTTCCACTTCTGAGAACCCTTCCCCCCCTTTAATTATATCACTTTGCCCTGTGTCTTGCAAGGAAAAACGACAGATGCTGCATGTCCCTGCTGGCAGTCATTGCCCCTCTCCCCATGCTCCTGTGTGCTCTCCTCCAAGCACACCTCTTGCTCCCTGCACACCGGAGCACTCACAGGCCCCCACGGTTATGAGAGTCTGAAGGTGTGGCAGGGAACACCCAAGTCCCTGCCCCACTGGAGGTTTGAATGGGGTGCGAACTGTGGCAGGGCACACTCAAGTCCACTGAGCCACTGGAAGTGTGAATGGGGCAGGAAATGGTCTTCCTCCCCCTCCACCATTGTCACTGGAGGTTTGGAATGTGGAGTTGTACTGGGTTTAATCCAGCTACCCCGAGCCCAAAAGCCCAATGAAAACTCAATCCAATTTAGAAGTAAAAAGGTATAAAACTTTAACAGTAAATATGAGGGAAAAGGGGAAACGAAATGCAGGATATGGGGAATGAGAAGCTCAACATGAGCCTGCAGTGTGCACACACAGCCCAGACAGCAACTGTGTGCTGGGCTGCATTAAGAGAAGCATTACCAGCAGGGCAAGGGAGGGGATTCTCCCCCTTTACTCTGGTCTCGTCAGACCACACCTGGAGTACTGTGTGCAGTACTGGAGCCCCCAGCGCAGGAAGGACATGGAACTGCTGGAGAGAGTCCAGAGGAGGGCCACGAAGATGATCAGAGGAATGGAGTACCTCTGCTATGAGGACAGGCTAAGAGAGTTGGGGCTTTTCAGCCTGGAGAAGAGAAGGCTTTGAGGAGACCTTATAGCAACTTTCCAGTATCTGAAAGGGCCTTACAAGAGGGCTGGGGAGGGACTATTCACAAGGTTTTGTAATGATAGGACAAGGGGGAGTGGGTTCAAATTGGTGGAGGGGAGACTGAAACAGGATGTTAGGAGGAAGTTCTTCACAGTGAGGGTGGTGAGGCACAGGCACAGGTTGCCCAGGGAGGTTGTGGCTGCTCCCTCCCTGGAGGTGTTGAAGGCCAGGCTGGATGAGGTCTTGAGCGACCTGATCTAGTGGGAGGTGTCCCTGCCTGTGGCAGGGGCTTGGAACTGGATGATCTTTGAGGTCTCTTCCAACCTAAACCATTCTATGATTCTATGATTCTATGAATGAGGGAAAGAATACAGAAGCTGGGGAGAAGGGGAGAAAGTGGAACAAAATACAAATACAACCCAAGGCTGAGGTCGATGGTTTTTGGTGCTGGATGAAGGCAGGATGCAGGAATTCTATGGCGAAAAGCAGTTTGTCCAAGTTCCAGATAAAAAATGGTGGTGGTGGTATCCACACGGTGGCAGGGAGCACGTGGTCTGGCAGCAGAGAGCAGCAAGCAATTGCTGAAGCATCCAGGATGAGGAGAAGAGAGAGCACAAGATGGGTTCCCCTCTTTTTTATAGCCTTGTTTTAGCAGGAAGTGGGAGTAGCTAACCATGACACCTGGGAAAAAGTCAGACCACCCCCTTGGGAGGAGTCAGAGGATTCCCAGGTGGGCTTAACCCTTCACAGGAGTAAACTAAGCATAGAGTACTTTTTCCCACCCCCTTTGCACTTGAACAGGGAAGGAACAAATCACACCAGTATATATATAGCAACTGGACAGATTG
This sequence comes from Psilopogon haemacephalus, assembly GCA_013396835.1. Taxonomy (NCBI): domain Eukaryota; kingdom Metazoa; phylum Chordata; class Aves; order Piciformes; family Megalaimidae; genus Psilopogon; species Psilopogon haemacephalus. The sequence goes on along the minus strand of VWZI01013425.1, from coordinate 3,056 downwards.
GAGTCGAACCTGGATTGGGACTCGGACCCTGAGTCGAACCTTGCATGGACTGTGTCAGGAAAAACCTAAGTCCCTGACCCCCGGAGGTTTGAATGGGGTGCGAACTGTTGCAGGGCACACCCAAGTCCACTCCCTCACCAGAGGTGTGAATGGGGCGGGAAACGGACTTCCTCTTCCCTACCTCTGTCACTGGAGATTTGGAATGTGGAGTAAAATAGGTGTAAAGTAGCTTCTCCCATCCCCTGTGGGCTTCAGCAGGGAAGGAACAAATCGCACCAGCATATATATAGCAACTGGACAGATTGGAGTCGAACCTGGATTGGGACTCGGACCCTGAGTCGAACCTTGCATGGACTGTGTCAGTGAAAATCTAAGTCCCTGCCCCCCGGAGGTTTGAATGGGGTGCGAACTGTTGCAGGGCACACCCAAGTCCACTCCCTCACCAGAGGTGTGAATGGGGCGGGAAACGGACTTCCTCTTCCCTACCTCTGTCACTGGAGATTTGGAATGTGGAGTAAAATAGGTGTAAAGTAGCTTCTCCCATCCCCTGTGGGCTTCAGCAGGGAAGGAACAAATCGCACCAGCATATATATAGCAACTGCACAGATTGGAGTCGGACCTGGACTGGCACTCAGACTCTGAGTTTAACCTTGCAGGAACCTGGAGGCAGACCTTTCACGGACTTTGAGGAGCATCTGGAAGAACAGCGAGGAGACAGTGCACGGTCCCTGCTTTACACCCTTGCATCCTGGCTTCCTGCTGCAGGAACCTGCCTCAGCGATAAACTGCTGCTGTTCAGGGGAACACTGCGGAACACCCTGGCTTTGCCCTGTGCTCATGGCTTGGTGAAAGCCATGCCCACAGTCATTTTGGACTTTGGCAGGCACTGGACTCCATGTGCCACTGATCCACTGCTGGCCTTCGGACGCTGCTGCGAAAGAGACTCCCGTTTGTAAGTAGGACAAAGCTGGCTGATGCCCAAACCTTTCCAGTGTTCTGATTTTTTCCTAAATTACCTGGAAAGGCATCCCTGTGAAGATTTTTTCCTGAACGAATTAGGACCCAGATTTAAACTAGTTTATACATAGATTGTGGGTGGGGCTTTTGGAAATCATAAAAGCTACATAATTTATAATTCCTGTCCACAATCAATTCATGGATCTGGAGACAGACCTTGCGTGGACTTCGAATCATAGAATCATAGAATGGTTTAGGTTGGAAGAGACCTCAAAGATCAGAAGAGACCTCAAAGACTTTGAGGCAGACCTTGAGGAGCATCTGGAAGACCAGCGACGAGGCAGTGCAGGGTCCCTGCTTTACACCATCGCATCCTGGCTTCCTGCTGCAGGAACCTGCCTCAGTGATAAACTGCCACTGTTCGTGGTAATACGGTCTGGTCTCACTTGCACCTTAATTTCACAGCCCAGAAATCTCTAAGAACAGGTCTTGCTCCTCTGGCCAGAGATCATGTTAATCTCTGGCCTCCGGACCTTGACAAAGGTCAAGCAGCTCTGCCCTGTTTTTCCAGCAGCCAGCAAGTAGGTTGACCTTTCCTGAAGCTCTGGACTTCAGCTCAGGTTTCATTAGTCCCAGTGAACCTTCTGAGCAAGACTTTGCACTCGGGGCTCAAAGATCCTCTGCTAGCAGGTGTGCAGGGATACTGGAGACTGCTTAGGGTTGCCTCGACAGGTGGCCCACAGCATTCTCCTGTTCTCACTGCCCTTTCACTGAGAGAAAACCTCCAAGAATGACCCTGAAGAAGTGAAAGTATCATCTTGTTCTGTTTAAGAAAAAGAAGGAAAAGAAGAAGAGAAGAAGAAGAAAGAAGAAAAGAAGAAGTTTAAGATGGAGAAGAAAAGAAGAAAAGAAGAAGTAGAAGATTAAGATGGAGGAGAAGAAGAAGAAGAAAAGAGGAAGAAGAAAATAAGAAGAATAAAAGAGGAAGAAAAGAAAATAAGATAATAATAATAATAAAAAAAAAAAAAAAAAAAAAAAAAAAAAAAAA
>VWZI01013421.1:91911-110140 GCA_013396835.1 Psilopogon haemacephalus | reverse complement strand
TTTGGTTAATTTCTCTACTCAGAGGTTCCACATGGATATAGGAGTATGGGGGAAAAAAAAAAGGAACAAAAAATTAAAAAACCCCAAATCTTTAAATTATTAAAGGAACCATGTGCCCAAAGCTTGTAATGCCTTCCTGCAATCCCAGCATGGAGCCATGTAACAGTGCAGGAGCAGATTACACCAATTGGTCTCTGCCGTTATCAGAGAATCATAGAATCATAGAATGGGTTAGGTTGGAAGGGACCCCAAAGATCAGCCAGTTCCAACCCCCCTGTACTGTAGGCAAGGACAACCCCCACTAGAACAGGTTACTCAAGGCATCATCCAACCTGGCCTTGAACAACTTCAGGGAGGGAGCAGCCACAACCTCCCTGGGCAAACCTGTGCCAGTGTCTCACTATCCTCACTGTAAAGAACTTCCTCCTAACATCTAGTTTCAACCTCCCCTCTGACACTTTAAACCCATTCCTCCTCGTCCTGCCATTACAAGTCCTGGTCAATAGTCCCTCCCCAACCCTCTTGTAGATCCCCTTCAGATACTGGAAGGTTACTCTAAGGTCTCCTGGAAGCCTTCTCTTCTCCAGGCTGCAGAGCCCCAACTCTCTCAACCTGTCCTCACAGCCCTCTGATCATCTTTGTGGCCTTCTATGGACTCACTCCAACAGTTCCACATCCTTCTTGTGCTGGGGGCTGCAGAGCTGCAGACAGTGCTGCAGGTGGGGTGTGAGGAGAGCAGAGCCAAGGGGCACAATCCCCTCCCTTGCCCTGCTGCCCACACTTCTCTTGATGGAGCCCAGCACACAGTTGCTGTCTGGGCTGCACTTGAGGTTCTGTCCAGCCTGCTCTAGGGTAGGGTGTCCCTGGGCATGGCAGGGGGGTTGGAACTGAATGATTCTTGTGATCCTTTCCAACCCTGACTGATTCTACGATTCTATGTTGAGCTTTTCCTCAACCCAGACCCCCAGGCCCTTTTCCTCATTGACTTTTAGAACCAGCAGATGTTGAGATTTAATTAACTTTTCTTTTTTAGTGTCTTCAAATATCAATTACTCCTAGAAACCCAGGTGCATCTGAAATTCAAAGGTTTTTTTTCTTCACCACACGCAGCTGTAAAATGTCAAGACTTGAGGAGGTGATCAACCAATGGAATAAAGACTCTCTGCATTGTTGAACACCATGCAAGAACATGGGTTAAGGACTACAGCAAACACCAAGAGCTTTATGGAAACCTGTTGAGTGGGACCTAGAGGTCAGCATTTCTGCAGCAGAACAGACATAGAATCATAGAATCAGTCAGAGTTGGAAGGGATCACAAGGATCAGGCAGTCCCAACCCCCCTGCCATGCCCAGGGACACCCTACCCTAGAGCAGGCTGCCCACAGCCTCTGCCAGCCTGGCCAAAAACACCTCCAGGGATCTGGCCCCAAACACCTCCCTGCAGGGGCAACCCATTCCAGCCTCTCACCACTCTCATGCTCAACAACTTCCTCCTCACCTCCAGGTTCAATCTCCCCACCTCCAGCTTTGCTCCATTCCCCCCCAGTCCTGTCACTCCCTCATAGCATCAAAACTCCCTCCCCAGCTTTTTTGTAGCCCACTTCAAATACTGGAAGGCCACAAGAAGGTAAGGTCAGGCCAGATGAGGCTGTGGGCAGCCTCATCTAGGGTAGGGTGTCCTTGCCCATGGCAGGGGGGTTGGAACTGAATGATCCTTGTGGTCACTTCCAAGCCTGACTGATTCTATGATTCTATGATTCTAAGAAGGTCCCCTGGGAGCCTCCTCTTCTCCAGCCTGCACAGCCCCAACTCTTTCAGGCTGTGCTCACAGCAGAGCTGCTGCAGCCCTCTCAGCATCCTCGGGGCCCTTCTCTGCACACCTCCAGCATCTCCACATCCCTCTTGTCCCAGGGGCTCCAGCACTGGATGCACTACTCCAGGTGGGCTCTCAGCAGAGCACAGCAGAGGGGCAGAATCACCTCCCTCAACCATACAGCTTCAAGCATGTTCTTTAACACTTCAAAATAGAGGAGCAGCTGGACTCTATCATAAGGAATAGGCTATTGGCTTAGAACTCATATTTGGTACAGAATGTGGAGGCTGCTGCAGCATTTCAGTCCATAATTCTACTACTGCAAGGCTGAAGAATTTGGCATCTTCAGACCAAACTTTTAATAGAGAGGAAATCCTGAGCAAGTGCTGTTGGCTCCCTCCAATGGTAGGAGGTTACCATTGCTGGAGCCATAGTTTTTTTCTGGAGGAAAGAAAATCTGTTCCAGATGGAAACAGCTCTCCTGAAGTACCTTTTAAAGATCTGGGAAATGCTTCATCGGTTTCCTTGTTATATGCCACTTAAAATAAGTAAATAAGTAAGTAAGTAACTAAATAAATAACTAAATAAGTCTATATATACATATATATATATGTATATGTAAAANNCATGTAAAAATATGTTTACATTTTTGTGGTATTTATGACTTGAACAGTGAAAAAGGTTATGAACGTGGGATTTTATTTTATTTTATTTTATTTTATTTTATTTTATTTTATTTCATTTTATTTTATTTCCTATTGTGAATTAGATCTCTTGGAGTATGAAGAGAAATACCTGGACAAAATGTGTCTTTGCCACCATCAGAGGCAAAGAATTCAGAGACTCTCTAGAAGGTGAAGTTTGAGATTTTGTTCTGCAGGAGATCAGGGCTACAAAGACTGAATGAATTTTGCTGCATCACTGATGAAAGGCTGAGGGAGTTGGGATTGTTCACTCTGGAGTGGAGAAGGCTCCAAGGTGACATTATTGTGGTCTTTTAGTATCTAAAGGGGGCAACAGGAATGCTGGGGAGGGAACTTGTTAGGCTGTCAGGTAGTGATAGGGCTGGGGGGAATGGTACAAAGCTGGAAATGGGGAGGTTTAGAGTGGATGTTAGGAAGAAGTTGTTCAGCATGAGGGTGGTGAGAGCCTGGAATGGGTTGCTCAGGGAGGTGGTGGAAGCACTACCTGGTAGCCTAAAAAGTCTCTCTCCAGCTTTTTTATAGGCCACTTCAGACACTGGAAGGTCACAAGGAGGTGTTTTTGGCCAGGCTGGCAGAGGCTGTGGGCAGCCTGCTCTAGGGTAGGGTGTCCCTGGGCATGGCAGGGGGGTTGGGACTGGCTGATCCTTGTGCTCCCTTCCAACCCTGACTGATTCTAGGATTCTAAGCTGGGACTGTCATCTGCCACCTGTGGGAGAGAAAGCTTGGAAAGAAACTTATCAAATCACTTTGTTAAGTAATCAGAATGGTGCAGAAGCAAACTCAAATGTTCTTTGTTACTGCTGAGACAGATTTTGTGGGGTATCTCACACTGTACTGTATAGAGGACTCTCTTTACCTCTAAATTCAGCCTCTAGTCACCAGATTAGGATATGCAGCCACTTGTGAAATTGTGAAATGGGAGACTTAACCACTACTTATTTTTTTCTAAGGAAGAACCTATTTTTTTTTTTTTCTGGCAGTAAGGAACAAAAATTTACCAAGCTGAATGTAAACCTTGCTGCTAAGCATGTGCCAAGTAAATTGAGGAACACATCACAAACTCATGCAGACGAAGGAAGAATCCTTTTAGGCAAATATTAGTTTATTCAGAAGAGCCTTGAACTGCTTGGAATGGATTAATCTCCTTCAAAATTATTATTCTCCTTCAAAATTGGATGTGAGAAGGAAGCTTGGAGGTGAGGAGGAGGTTCTTCACCATGAGAGTGGTGAGGCCCTGGATGGGTTGTCCCTGCAGGGAGGTGGATGAGGCCAGATCCCTGGAGGTATTTGAGGCCAGGCTGGCAGAGGCTGTGGGCAGCCTGCTCTAGGGTAGGGTGTCCCTGGGCATGGCAGGGGGGTTGGAGCTGCCTGATCCTTGTGCTCCCTTCCAACCCTCACTGATTCTATAATTCTAAAATTAAACACAGCTTAAGTGCCTTAACAACTTCTGGATAGTATTGTGACATGGGTTCCTAGTGAGTAGCTGCAATATGCTTTTCTTCATTTAAATAAAGGTCTGTGGAAGAAAAGAATTCTGAACTGAGAGTGTATTTGCTTTCTAGTTACCTATACTTATACACAGTCACATAAGCAACTTCTTAACTCAAAGTCCTTTGCTACTTTTTTTTTTTTTTTTAATTATTATTATTTCATTTTAACCATAGAATCATAGAATGGTTAAGGTTGGAAGGGACCTCAAAGCTCAACCAGTTCCAACCCCCCTGTGCCATAGGCAGGGACACCTCCCACTAGAACAGGTCACTCAAGGACTTATCCAGCCTGGCCTTGAACACCTCCAGGGAGGGAGCAGCCACAGCCTCCCTGGGCAACCCATTCCAGTGTCCTGCTCTGGCAGGGGGATTGGACTCAATGATCTCTGTGGATCCCTTCCAAACTCTGAAATCCTGCAAGCCTGTTGGGGAGGATCTTATGAGTGTGAGAGAGAATAAAGAAAAGAAAATGAGAGGGAAAAGAATTTACAGCTCTACAGTAACATCCTGTGAGTGCTAATATTGAGGCATATAGACCCAGAGGACTTCTCACAGCCTCCCAGGTGATCTTTCTCAGACACATTGTCAAGCATTTATTACTGTTGTGCAGGTTGGTCTTTGGAGGTTGCAATTCTGTCTTCTGGCCTGCACCTACCTTTCTATTTCAAGTTTTTATCCTGCATATCCTGGGAATTACTACTTGCATCTATTTAATATCCCAACCTCTGAGTGGTGGTTGTCAAGAGGGTGTAGGAGTCTCAAAAGAATGAACTTCATACTAAATGCTAAAATTTGTTTGAATGTGAATTAATTCTCTGCAATATTATTCAATTCCTCTGACCCTTCAATGTTGGATTTACTTCCATGCCTGTTGCATTAAAAAATTCTTTGATTTTAAGCTTGCTCTGTCACCCACTAAAGCATCTCAGCTGTCATGGTACCAGCTTTTATCCACAAGAATAGAGTGACTGAAACCATTCTTGCCACTGGTTTCACACCTCCTCCTCTGGAGCAGATACTCATTTTCTGGCTGGCCTCTTAAGGTTTTCAGGCTTCCTTTTGCTTTTCCATTGCACAAATATGTTGATGAATTCACCTGCTGCATATTAAGCCTCACATCTCCTCTTCAGCTCCAGCTCTTCAGTTTGGACTGTGCCACAAAATCTGAGCTATTGTATCCTATGCTACATCTTCCCTAAGTCCTTTAGGAGATTGTTGGGGATTCTTTTTTGTTTATTTGGGAGTTTGTGGGTTTTTTTTGCTTAGTTTGGTTGTTGGGGGTTTTATTGTTTGTTTTACTGATGTTTCATAAAATCACAGAATCAACCAAGTTGGACGAGACCTCCAAGATCCAAGTCCAAGAGAGCTCCAAGCTCATCCAGTCCAACCTATCAGCCAGACCTATCCAATCAACTTGACCATGGCACTAGGTGCCCCATCCAGGCTTTATTTGACCACCTTCAGGGATGAGGACTCCACTATCTTCCCGGGCAGCCCATTCCAATGCCATTCAAATGTTCAATAATTCAGCCTGCTTTGTTGACTGTGACTGTTCCTGTAGGTCACAGGGAGTTCTGCTTTCCCTTGATCACTTGCTCCCTGGGATAGGCCAAGGAGCAATGGATGGAAGCTGCAGCACAGGAGGTTGCAGCTCAACACAAGAGGTAACTTCTTGCCTGTGTGGGTCCCAGAGCAGTGGCACAGGCTGCCCAGAGAGGTTGTGGAGTCTCCTTGTGTGGAGCCTTTGCAGCCTCTGTCTGGATGTGTTGCTGTGTGCCCTGAGCTAGCTTGGATGGTCCTGCTCTGGCAGGGGGCTTGGACTGGATGAGCTCTTTGGATCCCTTCCAACCCCTGACATCCTGTGTGATTTATATAACTTTAAAAATATCTACAGTATATTATTGATCTAAATAATAGGTCAGAGGCAATCAGGAAAGCCACACTTGACAGCAGGAAGGCAGACACTGAGATGAGAACAAAGGTACTCACGGAAGAGAGATGTGCTCTATCCAGAATCTGCACCAACATACAAATTATAGCAAAGGATTTCTTCTACAGTTAGCTAAATCATCATGCCTTAAATCAGATTTGAATTTTTTAAAGTATTTTAATTTAGTTTGTTCTTATATATATATGTATACATACATACATATATATATAATATAAAATCATTGAATCAGCAGGTTGGAAGAGACCTCCAAGCTCATCCAGTCCAACCTATCACCCAACCCTATCCAATCAACTAGACCATGGAATTAAGCACCCCATCCAGGCTTTTCTTGAACGTATGTATATATAGGTGTGTGTGTGTGTGTGTGTATTTTATATATATGTATAGAATGGAATGGAATGGAATGGAATGGAATAGAATAGAATAGAATAGAATAGAATAGAATAGAATAGAATAGAATAAGCCAGGTTGGAAGAGCTCTCCAAGCTCATCAAGTCCAACCTAGCACCCAGCCCTATCCAGTGGCACTAAGTGCCCCATGCAGGCTTTTCTTGAACACCTCCAGGGATGGAGACTCCACCACCTCCCTGGGCAGCCCATTCCAATGCCAATCACTCTCTGTGTCATGCACTTCCTCCTAACATCCAGCCTAGCCCTCCCCTGGCACAACTCAAGACTGTGTCCCTTCATTCTGTTGCTGGTTGTCTGGGAGAAGAGACCAGCCCCATATGGCTACAACCTCCTACGTGTGTGTGTGTATATCATCTATCTATATCTATATCTATATCTATATCTATATCTATATCTATATATCTATATCTATACCTATGTCTATGTCTACGTCTATGTCTATATCTATATATCTATGTCTATGTCTGTATCTATATCTATATAGCTATGTCTATGTCTACATCTATGTCTATGTCTATATCTATGTCTATGTCTAGATTTATGGATCTATAGATAGATCTAGATCTAGGTCTAGGTCTAGGTCTAGATCTAGATCTAGGTCTAGATCTAGACATAGATATATCTTTGTTAGGAGAAAATCATCAGTCATAACAGGAAACAAAAAAAGAAACCGAGACAGGTTGTGGCCAGTGTGAAGAGTATAAGAGGTGATATTTCTAGAAGCCAGAGGTAGCAGCCATCCTCGTGTATCTCTCAATTCAACCATTTCTGGCTAAGTTGCCTCAATTCTAAGGGCAAAGGCTAAAATGCTCCTACTTGCGCAATGCTGGTGTTAGTTAATGGTAGAGTATAAATCTCTTTCCCTCCTCTTGGCTTCCGCTAGTTACTAGAAGAACGAAATTCTCATGGCATCACTGAGCTAGTGCCAGCAGACCTCTGTCACGCCGTTCTTCAGCCTCACCTTCAGAACGCAGCTCCTGCCCAGATCTCGCCGAGCTAAAATGCGATATGCAGAGACCTCTAGAGACTGGAAAGCTCAACTACACCTAAGGACCTGCCGGGAGAGCTCAATGGTGCGCGTTCATGAAATCACTTGGGGAGCCATCAAGCAGGGTGTAAAAAGAGCGAGGTGATGCTCAGACTGGTTTGAGCTGCGTCGTTCAAGTTGTGTTCTTGAAAGTCATAAACTTTAGCTCATTTTCATCGACGGTAGTCAGCAAAGACAGAAATCTCTCTAATTATTGTGATTGAAAGAAATCTCTCACTCCTAGGTGCTTTCCTTGTGTAAAAATGCAATGTTAAACAACAGAACCTTCAAATTAGCTGCCACTTCATTTACTCTGCTGCAAGCTCCTGAAGTTTGGCTTTCATTTGTGAGCCCATTGGCACATAAGACCCTTACTTCTTTTTCATTTGCCTGGGGTCTGTTCAGCGGCTGTCTCTCAATGTTGCCTGAGAGCCACGAAGCAGACTATGAGGAGAGCAAGGTGATGCATACTGCTGGCTCACCTCAGCCCCCTGGGTACACTGATGGCTCATATTCAGCTCCTGAGCATACTGCTGGCTCACACTCAGCCCCCTGGACACACTGCTGGCTCATGTTCTGCTCCTGGGCACACTGCTGGCTCACACTCACTGCCCTGGGCACACTGCTGGCTCACACTCAGCTCCTGGGCACACTGCAGGCTCGCACTCACTGCCCTGAGCACACTGCTGGCTCACACTCACTGCCCTGAGCACACTGCTGGCTCACACTCACTGCCCTGAGAACACTGCTGGCTCACACTCAGCTGCTCTGGGCACACTGCTGGCTCACACTCAGCTGCCTGGGCACACTGCTGGCTCACACTCAGCTGCCCTGGGCACACTGCTGGCTCACACTCACTGCCCTGAGCACACTGCTGGCTCACACTCAGCTGCCCTGGGCACACTGCTGGCTCACACTCAGCTCCCTGAGCACACTGCTGGCTCACACTCAGCTGCCCGGGGCACACTGCTGGCTCACACTCAGCTCCTGTCTATTGCTATCCCCAGGTCTTTTTCTGCCAGCAGCTCTCCAGCCACACTGCCCCAAGCCTGTAGTGTTACTTAGGTTTATTGTGCCCCAAGTGCACCTGGCATTTGGCCTCATTGAAACCCATCCCATTAATGCTGCCACTTTGATCTAAGGCTATCCAAATCCCTCTGCAGAGCCTCTCTAACCCTCATTCAAATCAACACTGGCACCTAACTTGCTGTCACCTGCAAACTTACTGCTGACTCTCTCCGTGCCTGACTCAAGGTCGTCTTTGGCATGCAAGATCTGTCACAACTTATGGAGTGCTCCTACAAGGGTTATGTTGGCTCATTTTGTTCCAAGAGAGTAATGGCAGCATGCAGAAGCCTGTTACTTCCGCGGCAGTTAGCTCTGACACCCTTTGAAAAACAAACAAGCAAGCAAACAAATCACAGGCCTTAAACACCATTGCTTGTGCCAGAGTTCCTCACATAATAACCCACTGCTGCAGACCTGTGCTGTGCTGAACGAGTCCATTCCTCATGGCAAACAACACAGCTGAAATTCTACATGTGTGAGAAGAGAAACGCAGACCCTGTGCAGCTCCATGCATGGTTCTTCAGTCTTCTGCAGCAGCAACCCAGAAATCAGGGGTGGAAGGGACCACAAGGAGCAGCCAGTCCCAACCCCCCTACCATGCCCAGGGACACCCTACCCTAGAGCAGGCTGCCCACAGCCTCCTCCAGCCACTTAACCACCTACCAGCAGGCTTAAACCCCAAGGAATCCTTTCCTCCTAAGGATGGGTAGGTCTTAGGAGCAGAGCAACATCCTCTGCGCATCCCTCCACAGCCTGTGTGACTTCTGGCAGAACCAGCTTAGGTTAATTAGTTGAACTGGAGGCAAATTATTTGAACTGGAGGCTAATTAATTGAAGTGGAGGAAACACTGATAAGCATGTCCATTATAAGATGGTGATGAGCTGGATTCATCTTGCTTTCGAGAGTCTTAGCAGAAGGTGGCAAAGTTAAGTTGGATTCCCCCAATTGTGCCTCTCCAAACCCATTAAAAAAAATAAATCCACAAAAACCAAACCACACACACACAAAAAAAAACTTTCAGAAAAAATAAGGGTGAAAATAAGGGCCAGGGAGGGGATTGTGCCCCTCTGCTGTGCTCTGCTGAGAGCCCACCTGGAGTAGTGCATCCAGTGCTGGAGCCCCTGGGACAAGAGGGATGTGGAGATGCTGGAGGTGTGCAGAGAAAGGCCCAAGGATGCTGAGAGGGCTGCAGCAGCTCTGCTGTGAGCACAGCCTGAAAGAGTTGGGGCTGTGCAGGCTGGAGAAGAGGAGGCTCTCAGGGGATCTTCTGGTGGCCTTGCAAGATCTAAAGGGGACTACAATAAAGCTGGGGAGGGACTTTCGAGGCTATGAGAGAGTGCCAGGACTGGGGGGAATGGAGCAAAGCTGGAGGTGGGGAGATTCAGATTGGATGTAAGGAGGAGATTGTTGATCCTGAGAGTGGTGAGAGGCTGGAATGGGTTGCCCCTGCAGGGAGGTGGTTAGGGCCACATCCCTGGAGGTGTTTTTGGCCAGGCTGGCAGAGGCTGTGGGCAGCCTGCTCTAGGGTAGGGTGTCCCTGGGCATGGCAGGGGGGTTGGGACTGGCTGATCCTTGTGGTCCCTTCCAACCCTGATTGATTCTGTGATTCCAAATACAAAGCATGATAATCCTTTTAATCTACAGAGGGATGCAGAGTGTGTAGCAAAGAGACAGATGCCAGCAGTGTAGGAATCTTGCACATGAAGAACAAGCAACTCTTTCTGGTGCAACACCATTTGAGTTTCATTCTTCAGACCCTGTCATTAAAAGTGTTCCATGAATACCAGGGCACTGTCTCCAGTCACTTTTCTTTCCCAGCTTTCAATTTTTACACTTCAGAGGAATTGATTTCCCTCTTAATGAGTCAATTGTGATCAATGCTGGCAATAAATTAGAGCCATGCTCCTCACCATGGCTCCACAGGGAGACCTCCAGCACACAGAGCATTCTGTTGAGCACCCAGACTGCTTGCAATAGATTACTGAGCACTGGGAAGTTTTGTTTGTTGGTTTGTTTTTTTTTTTTTCTCTAGGCTTAAGTTCAAAGAGTTAAAAACAGAAGCCTCACTCTGACTGAAGATTGGAAAGTGACTTTGACAACCACTTATTGCACAAACCTGCTATCAAAAGTGACACAATAGCAGTCATTTGGAGCTCGGAGAATTAACTCACAGTCCCCTCAGCCAGCAAGCTGGGAGAAATTCTGTCCAGCAGCAGCAGTTCAATGCAACAGCAAAACACAGAATTGTAGAATCACAGAATAATGGTGTATTGATTGTGGGTGACTGAAGAGGCTGAAATTATAAATTATGTAGCTTTTATAATTTCCAAAAGCCCCCCCCCCCCAATCTGTNAATTCGGTCGGGAAAAGTCTTCACAATGATGCCTTTTCTTGTAATTCAGGAAAAATCAGAAAAATGGAAAGGTTTGGGCATGAAACTTGCCCTACTTACAGATGGGAGACTGTCTCAAAGTCCGTGCGAGGTTCGTGTCTCCAGGTCCCCGTTCAGGTCCGTGCAGGTCCCAGTACAGGTCCCAGTGAAGGTCCCAGTGCAGGTCCCAGTGAAGGTCCGAGCAAGTCCCAGTGAACGTCTGAGCAAGTCCTTGCAAGTCCAAGCAAGTCCTGCTCCAATCTGTCCAGCTGCCATATATATACTGAGGTGATCTGTTGCCTTCCTGTTCAAGCCCACGGAGGGTGGGAGAAGGCACTTCACACCTATTGTACTAAGCCTCCGGTGACAGAGGTGGGGAGGCAGGCAGCCCGTTTCCTGCCCCATTCACACCTCTGGTGGGGCAGTGGACTGGGGTGTGCCCTGCCAAAGTTCACACCTCATTCAAACCTCATGTGGGGCAGTGTCCTGCCCTGCCACAGTTCACACCTCAATCAAACCTCCAGTGGGGCAGTGCCCTGCTCTGCCACAAATGGAATTGTAGAATCATAGAATTGTAGAATCGTAGAATCAGAGAATAATGGAATCATAGAATAATAGAGTAATGAAATCAGAACTGTAGAATCATAGAATCACACAGAATCTTAGAATTACAGAATCTTAGAATCAGAGAATAACGAAATTAGAATCATAGAATTGTAGAATCGTAGAGTCAGAGAATAATGGAAACATAGAATTATAGAGTAATGAAATCAGAATTGTAGAATCATAGAATCACAGAATCATAGAATAATGGAATCGTAGAATCATAGAATAATGCAATTGTAGAATCATAGAATCACAGAATCATAGAATCACAGAATTTTAGTATCATACAACCATAGAATATTAAAATCATAAACTCATAGAATCATAGACTCGTAGGATCATAGAACCGTAGAGTCAGAATCATAGTATCATAGACTCATAGAAATGTAGAATCACAGAATCATAGAATCATACAATGGTTATGTGGGAAGGGACCTCAAAGCTCATCCACTTCCAACTCCCCTGTGCCAGAAGCAGGGATTCCTCCCACTAGAACAGGTTGCTCAAGACCTCATCCAACCTGTCCTTGAACACCTCCAGGGAGGAAGCAGTCACAGCCTCCCTGGGCAACCTGTGCCAGTGTCTCACCATCCTCACTGTGAAGAATTTCCTTCTAACATCCACTTTCAATCTCCTCTCTGCCAGTTTAAACCCAATTCTCCTCCTCCTCTCATCACCAGACCTTGTCAATAGTCCCTCTCCAGACTTCCTCTAAGCCCCTTCAGATCTTGCAAGGCCACTCCAAGGTCTCCTGGCAGCCTTCTCCAGGCTGCAGAGCCCCAACTCTCTGTGCCTGTGCTCACAGCAGAGCTGCTGCAGCCCTCTCAGCTGCATCTTGGTGGCTTCCTCTGCACTGGCTCCACCACTTGCATGTGCTGCTTGTGCTGGGGGCTGCAGAGCTGCAGACAGTGCTGCAGGTGGGGTGTGAGGAGAGCAGAGCCAAGGGGCACAATCCCCTCCCTTGCTCTGCTGCCCACAGCTGCTCTTGCTGCAGCCCAGCACACAGTTGCTGTTTGGGCTGCACTCCCACTGCAGCCTCATCTTCAGCTTTGCACCACCCCACACCCCCAGGTCCTGTTCCTCAGGGCTGCTCTCAGCCATTCCCCACCCAGCCTGCAGCTGTGCTTGGGATTGCAACAAACCAGGAGTGGGAGGGTAGAATCTTAGAATCATGGAAATGTGGAATTATAGAATCATTAAATCGTAGAATCATAAAATCAGGGAATCATAGACTTGTAGAATCACAGAATCGTAGAATCATAGAATCAGCCAGGTTGGAAGAATAGAATAGAATAGAATAGAATAGAATAGAATAGAATAGAATAGAACAGACTAAGCCAGGTTGGAAGACACCTCCAAGCTCATCCAGTCCAACCTATCACCCAGGCCTAGCAAATCAACCAGACCATGGCACTTGGTGCCCATCCAGGCTTTGCTTGAACACCTCCAGGGTCAGCAACTCCACCCCTGCCCTGGGCAGCCCATTCCAATGCCAATTACTCTCTCTGCCAACAACTTCCTCCTAACATCCAGCCTATACCTCCCCTGGCACAACTTGAGGCTGTGTCCTCTTGTTCTGTCGCTGGTTGCCTGCGAGCAAAGTCCAACCCCAGGTGGCTACAACCTCCCTTCAGGTAGCTGCAGAGAGCAATGAGCTCTGCCCTGAGCCTCTTTTTCTGCAGGCTGCACACCCCCAGCTCCCTCAGCCTCTCCTCTTGGGGCTGTGCTTCAGGCCCCCCACTCAGTGACTAGATCTAGACCAACACCGACCTTCAGATCACTCAGTGGCTTCTTTAGTACTCCTAGATCATGTTTTTGATTACTGCAAAGCAGTGTGCCTCAGAAAGCAGTCTGCTTTCCAATGTTTATGTACCTGTTTTTCAGGGCTCTATTGGAATGGAAATAATTAGACCTTTTCTGTACTTGCTAATGGGAATTATCTCTTCATATGAACTCTGTCGCTTTCAGCATCCTTATCAACAATTACTTCTGCACAAGGGCACCTTTCCATTGTGGCCTTGCCTTAGTTGTCATCTTAATTAGACTTTTCTCTCCAGAAGGATGCTGAGACATGAAAAAGTGACATCAACATCATTATCAGTCTGCTTCTTTTTAAGGAGCTGCCTCCCCACCAGGTAAATTCAGGATGCCATACAATGAATGAAGCACAGAGACTCCAGGTTTGTTTCAGCAGATTGATGAAAAAAAAAATTGACATTGTGCAATTAAATCTCATCACTAAGCATTCCTGAAAGATTAGTGGGAAATACAGGCTAGTTACATGCTGACTATTGCCAAAATTGCCAGGATTTAGCCCCAGGTAGCACACCATAAATTTAGGAGTCTTTACTGTGGGCAAAAGGTTGGAAAGTTGAGTTTGAAAGTTGAGTTAGGGTAAGAAAGGCAAACTCTTTTCTGTAGGAAAAAAAAGTTGGAAAGCTGAGTTAGGGTTAGAGAGGCAAAGTCTTTTTTGTAGGCAAAAAGTTGGAAAGTTGAGTTAGAAAAGTTGAGTTAGGGTTAGAAAGGCAAACTCTTCTGTAGGCAAAAAGTTGGAAAGTTGAGTTAGAAAGTTGTGTTAGGGTTAGAAAGGCAAAGTTTTCTGTAGGCAAAAAGTTGGAAAGTTGAGTTAGAAAAGTTGAGTTAGGGTTAGAAAGGCAAACTCTTCTGTAGGCAAAAAGTTGGAAACCTGAGTTAGAACGCTGAGTTAGGGTTAGGAAGGCAAACTGCAGGCAAAAAGTTGGAAAGCTGAGTTGGGAAGTTGAGTTAGGGTTAGGAAGGCAAACTTCTGTAGGCAANTGTAGGCAAAAAGTTGGAAAGTTGAGTTAGAAAGTTGTGTTAGGGTTAGAAAGGCAAAGTTTTCTGTAGGCAAAAAGTTGGAAAGTTGAGTTAGAAAAGTTGAGTTAGGGTTAGAAAGGCAAACTCTTCTGTAGGCAAAAAGTTGGAAACCTGAGTTAGAAAGTTGAGTTAGGGTTAGAAAGGCAAACTCTTTTCTGTAGGCAAAAAGTTGGAAAGTTGAGTTAGAAAGTTGAGTTAGGGTTAGAAAGGCAAAATCTTCTGTAGGCAAAAAGTTGGAAAGCTGAGTTGGAAAGCTGAGTTAGAAATTGAGTTAGGGTTAGAAAGGCAAAATCTTTTCTGTAGGCAAAAAGTTGGTCAGTTGAGTTAGAAAAGCTGATTTAAGGTTAGAAAGGCAAACTTATTTTGTTATAATGAGTGTTTGATTGTGGTTTTATTTTTTTTTTTAATGACTGGTTGTGGTTTTATTATAATGAATATTTGATTGTGGTTTTATTATAATGGCTGTTTGGTTGTGATATTATTATAATGACTGGTTGTGGGTTTATTATGACAAGTGTTTGGCTGTGCTTTTATTATAGTGACTGTGAGTTTATTATAATGACTGTGGATTTTACTATAATGACTGGTTGTGGTTTTACTCCATAATGGCTCTTTCATTGTGTTTTTATTTTAATGGCTATTTGGTTGTGGTTTTATTATAATGCCTGATTATGGGTTTATTACAATGGCTGTTTGGTTGCGATTTTATTATAATGAGAGTTTGGGGTTTTTTATTATAATGAGAGTTTGGATTTTTTATTATAATGACTGTGGTTTTGTGATAATGGCTGTTTGGTTATTATTTTATTTTAATGACTGGTGGTGGTTTTATTATAACAAGTGTTTGGTTGTGCTTTTATGATAATGAGTGTTTGGCTGTGCTTTTATTATAGTGACTGTGAGTTTATTATAATGACTGTGGATTTTACTATAATGACTGTTTGGTTGTGGTTTTACTCTGTAATGGCTCTCTGGTTGTGTTTTTATTTTAATGGCTATTTGGTTGTGGTTTTATTATAATGTCTGATTGGTGTTTTATTATAATGGCTGTTTGGTTGTGCTTTTATTATAATGTCTGACTGTGGGTTTATTATAATGGCTGTTTGGTTGTGCTTTTGTTAT
Source organism: Psilopogon haemacephalus (assembly GCA_013396835.1). Lineage (NCBI taxonomy): Eukaryota > Metazoa > Chordata > Aves > Piciformes > Megalaimidae > Psilopogon > Psilopogon haemacephalus. The sequence continues at coordinate 94,741 of VWZI01013421.1, read as the reverse complement.
AATGTCTGATTGGTGTTTTATTATAATGGCTGTTTGGTTGTGCTTTTATTATAATGACTGATTGGTGTTTTATTATAATTGCTGTTTGGTTGTGCTTTTTTTATAATGTCTGACTGTGGGTTTATTATAATTGCTGTTTGGTTGTGCTTTTGTTATAATGTCTGATTGGTGTTTTGTTATAATGGCTGTTTGGTTGTGCTTATATTATAATGTCTGATTGGGGTTGTATTCTAATGGCTATTTGGTTGTGGTTTTATTATAATGTCTGACTGTGGGTTTATTATAATGGCTGTTTGGTTGTGCTTTTGTTATAATGTCTGATTGGTGTTTTATTATAATGGCTGTTTGGTTGTGGTTTTATTATAATGTCTGACTGTGGGTTTATTATAATTGCTGTTTGGTTGTGCTTTTGTTATAATGTCTGGTTGTGGGTTTCTTATAATGGCTGTTTGGTTGTGCTTTTGTTACAATGGCTGTTTGATTGGGGCTTTATGATAATGACTGGTTGTGCTCCTAAAGAAATCAATTATTCTGTAATACCTTGGGATACTTGGATTAGGCCTGCTGGCAATTTTTCAATAGCAGAATCAGCCACTCCATAACACTTCTCGTCTGAAATTATAGGTTAAGGCACATAGAATGTGATGTACTACTCCTGCTGCGTGGAGAATGAAGCTATAGCATTTTAATTATTAATCATAGCTTGATCAGGAAAAGTAACAGGTTCATTATATGTATTTATTCACTGTCATAAAGTACCATGTACTTAATGCTGTCTGGCTGCTCACAACTCACATGGAACTCTCAAACGACTGAGAAATGGGGATGTAGATTATGAAAGTAATCAGCAGACAAAAAAATGAAGGAGCTGCAACATTCTGTTCTGTTTTCCTAGCAGTCCTCCAAGGTAACTTACTGCCTTTAGAAGGAAAATGAGCCCACACAGCGAGGTTCATATCTGTGCAGCCTGTGCTTTTGCTAGCACACAGCTCACCCAGTGTAAAGGGTTAAGCCCTCCTGGGGAATGGTCTGGATCTGACCCCAAATCCCCCTTGACTCCTGGGGGTGGTCTGAACCAGATCCCAGGTCCTTCTGACTCCTGGGAGAGGTCTGGACCTGACCCCAGGTTATCCTGACTCCTGGGGGAGGTCTGGACCTGACCCCACATCCTTCTGACTCCCGGGGGTGGTCTGAACTTGATTCCAGGTCATCATGACTCCTCCCTAGGAGTGGTCTGAACCTGACCCCAGGTGCAGTGCTTAGCCCACTCCCACCTCCTGCCTTGAAATCCTACAAAAACAGAGGAAATTCCTGTTTTCTCTCTCTGCCCTGCTCCACCTGCCAGCAGCATCCTGGTTCCTGCTGCTCCTGCTTTGCCATGTGGCCAGCCAAACACATGGGGGAATCATAGAATCCTAGAATCAGTCAGGGTTGGAAGGGACCACAAGGATCAGCCAGTCCCAACCCCCCTGCCATGCCCAGGGACACCCTACCCTAGAGCAGGCTGCCCACAGCCTCTCCCAGCCTGGCCAAAAACACTTCCAGGGATCTGGCCCCAAACACCTCCCTGCAGGGGCAACCCATTCCAGCCTCTCACCACTCTCATGCTCAACAACTTCCTCACCTCCAGCCTCAATCTCCCCACCTCCAGCTTTGCTCCATTCACCTCTGTCCTGTTACTACCTGAGAGCCTAAAAAGCCTCTCCCAAGCCTTTTTGTACACTACTTCAGATCCTGGAAGGCCACCAGAAGGTCCCCTGGGAGCCTCCTCCTCTCCAGCCTGCACAGCCCCAACTCTTCCAGGCTGTGCTCACAGCAGAGCTGCTGCAGCCCTCTGAGTATCCTCGGGGCCCTTCTCTGCACACCTCCAGCATCTCCACATCCCTCTTGTCCCAGGGGCTCCAGCACTGGATGCACTACTCCAGCTGGAGTCTCACCAGGGCAGAGTAGAGGGAGAGCAACCACCCTCCTGAATCTAGCCCCACCCACTTCCATACAATCTGGTTCTATATATATATTATATTTCGTTTCACTTCCTTATATTTTCTGTAACTCCCCTTGCCTAAAATACCTTTTATTTGTTGTTAAAGTTTTTTTTTTTCTTTTACCTTCCAAATCGAATTCCAAATTCTTTGGGTGTTTTACCCCTTTACACTCTCTACATATAATTCCTTTCCTCCCTTCTCTTACACTTCTCCACTTCTTTTCCTCCCTTCTCTTACACTTCTCCATTTCTTTTCCTCCCCTTCTCCTCCTCTTCTCTTCTTTTCATCTTCTTCTCCTCCTCTTCTTCTCCTCCTCTTCTTCTCTTCTCCTCCTTTACTCCTCCTCCTCTGTTGCCCATTGTATTCTTCTTCTCATTTATGTGTTATTGTCTCCTGCTGTCCCTAACTAATAGAGGGTGAAATAGTTCCCAGCAGGAGCTGAGAAACCCTGCACCTTGACAGTCAGTGTTTCCTTTTAGTTTTGGGAGGAGAAGAGTAACAGGAGAATTCATGACCCACACGGCAGTGACAGACAGCTCTTGCTGAAGAGCCAACTATTTATTTGATAACCAAGTGCCATCTAATAACAACCCAGCAGGGGAGGGAGCTAAGCAGCATATTCATCAGCAGAGGGGATCCCCGACCAAGTCATTACCTGCTTTCCCAAATTCATATTGAAAGCAGGCTGCTGTGAATTGCTGCAGTCAGGGCCATTGCCTGCAATCTGTGTAGGCAGCAATCCCTGTGCTCTTCTCCTCTCCTATTCTTCTCCTCCTCTCCTACTCTTCTCCTCCTCTCCTACACTTCTCCTCCTTTGCCTTTTCCCTTCTCCTCTCCTCTCCTCT
>VWZI01013421.1:79262-91369 GCA_013396835.1 Psilopogon haemacephalus | reverse complement strand
TTTTTTTTTTTTTTCTGTCTTGTTGTTGTTGTCTTTGAGGTTTTTTTGGGGGGAGTGTTTCTGTTTTTTAACTCGTGCAATTGATCTGAATGATGCAAAGGCAGCAAAACAATCTATTTAGCCAAGCCCTGTTTGATCATGTTCTCATCATCGTGATCACGGAGCACTGTGTGCAGTACTGGAGCCCCCAACGCAAGAAGGACATGGAAGTGTTGGAGACAGTCCACAGGAGGGCCACCAAAATGCTGAGAGGGCTGCAGCAGCTCTGCTCTGAGGACAGGCTGAGAGAGCTGGGGCTCTGTAGCCTGCAGAGGAGAAGGCTGCCAGGAGACCTTATAGTAGCCTTCCAGTATCTGAAGGGGAACTACAGGAGGGATGGGGAGAAAATATTCACAAGGTCTTGTTATGCCAGGAGGAGGGTAAAGGGTTTAAACTGGTGGAGGGGAGATAGAAACTGGATGTTAGGAGGAAGTTCTTCACAGTGAGGGTGGTGAGACACTGGCATAGGTTGCCCAGGGAGCTTGTGGCTGCTCCCTCCTTTGAAGTGTTCAAGGCCAGGTTGAGTAAGGCCTTGAGCAACCTGTTCTAGTGGGAGGTGCCCCTGCCTGTGGTACAGGGGGGTTGGAACTGGCTGAGCTTTGAGGTCCCTTCCAACCTAAACCATTCTATAATTCTATATTTTGTTTTTTATTTGCATTCTGCTTGAGGACAGATCATGCCATGCAGCTAAATGTGAACTGGAACTTTTGGAATCCATGCCTGCCTTCCCTCCTAGGTGCTACACAGGCTCTGCTCACTGCTCCCTGGGATGGGCCAAAGAGCAATGGATGGAAGCTGCAGCACAGGAGGTTGCAGCTCCACACAAGAGGCAACTTCTTGCCTGTGTGGGTCCCAGAGCAGTGGCACAGGCTGCCCAGAGAGGTTGTGGAGTCTCCTTGTGTGGAGCCTTTGCAGACTCTGTCTGGATGTGTTGCTGTGTGCCCTGAGCTAGATTGGATGGTCCTGCTGTGGCAGGGGGGTTGGACTCCTGACATCCTGTGAGCCTGGGGTCCTGGGATCCTTGTAAAAGCCATCACATTTTATGAAGATGTTCCCTCTGAATTCTTAAGGAGACAATTCATACAAATACTCTCCCTCTGCCTAATAACTGGATGGAAGCTGCAGCACAGGAGGTTGCAGCTCAACACAAGAGGCAACTTCTTGCCTGTGTGGGTCCCAGAGCAGTGGCACAGGCTGCCCAGAGAGGTTGTGGAGTCTCCTTGTGTGGAGCCTTTGCAGACTCTGTCTGGATGTGTTGCTGTGTGCCCTGAGCTAGCTTGGATGGTCCTGCTCTGGCAGAGGAGTTGGACTTGATGATCTCTTTGGGTGCCTTCCAACCCCTGGCATCCTGTGAGCCTGTGTTGCATGCTGGTGGGAAAGTTGAAATTCTTATTTCTCTGTATTTTAGCATCGCAGCAGACAAAGAATTCAAACCATGCCTGCATTCCTGTACTTGATAAAACTATTATGGAATGATATCAGGCACAGGCAGCTTTCCTCACAAAGCTGGAACTGCAAACTATAGCCCTGATCCTCCAAAGGCCACCACCTAAGGGTGACATTTACACAGATCTCCTTCAGCAGCAGCACAGAACTGTTGGAATTTGCAGCTAGGGGCAATAAAATAAAATAAACCAAACAGCTTTAAATGCACTGAAGTGTCTAAAGCTGTAGAAAGGAAAAAAAAAAAAGAAGGTGTGTGGAATAATTCAAGTGTAACTAAAGCCACAAATATTCAGCTCTGCTTTTCAGCTGGGGCACAGAACATAAATAAACCACTGAGTACACACAAAATGTTATGAATTGGCTTGGATTAAAAATGCTGTGTCCAGCAGGAGCAGGGAAGGGATTGTCCCCTTGGACTCGGCTTTGGTGAGGCCACACCTCAAGTGTTGTGTTCAGTTTTGGGCACCACAATATAAGAGAGATGTGGAGGTGCTGGAGCAGGTCTAGAGGAGGACAACAAAGCTGGGGAAGGGCCTGGAGAATAAATCTGATGAGAAGTGACTGAGGGAGCTGGGGATGGTTAGTGTGAAACAGAGGAGGCTGAGGGCAGAGCTCATTGCTGTCTGCAGCTACCTGAAGGGAGGTTGTAGCCAGGTGGGGTTGGGCTCTGCTGCCAGGCACCCAGGGACAGGAGGATACAGCCTCAAGCTGTGCCAGGGCAGGTTCAGGCTGGATGCTAGGAAGAGATGGAATGGAAAAGAATAGAATGGAATAGAATGGAATGCAAAGGAAAGGAATAGAATAGGAATGGAAAGGAATAGAATGGAATGGGAAAGGAATAGAATGGAATGGAATAGGAATGGAATAGAATGGAAAGGAAAGGAATAGAATGGAATGGAAAGGAATAGAATGGAACAGAAAGGAATGGAAAGGAATAGAAATGAATGGAATAGAAATAAATGGAATAGGGATGGAACAGAACAGAGTGGAATGGAACAGAGTACAGCAGAATCAACCAGGTTGGAAGAGACCTCCAAGATCATCCAGTCCAACCTATCCCCAGTCTTTCTTCCCAGCAAGAGTGATTGGCATTGGAATGGGCTGCCCAGGGAGGTGGTGGAGTCCCCATCCCTGGAGGTGTTTAAGAGGAGGTGCATGAGGCACTCAGTGCCATGGGTTAGTTAATGAGAAGAGTTAGGTGCTAGGTTGGACTCAGTGATCCCAGAGGTCCTTTCCAGCCTGGTTTATTCTGTGACTCTGTGACTTGTCTGTGCTTGCACTGGGCTTGGCTTTGACAAAGTTCAATGTTCAACTGGCTTAAGTAAACTTGTCACTCAAAAGTTTGAAGCTGATTGATTAAGTGAATAAATAATCTGTGTCGCTTTCATTAGCCTCACATTTGCCTGGCGTGCTGAAGTGGAACAGATAAAGTGAGGAGTACATTAATGAATTGCTGGGTAGCTATCTGATGGTCCCCCTCTTTTGGAACCTAATTTATCTTCCTGGCTTCAGTTGACTTGTTTAGTCAAATATCACACTACCAAGCAGAGCTTCTGAAAAGGATATTTCAACAGTTTGCTGAACTATCAACTCTTCTGCTGATTGTGGGACCCCTTCAGCTATGAAGTGTGGGGAGGATAACGATGCAAGTTGACAAAAAGCCAAACCAGTTGGAAGCAGCAAAGTAAAACCTGCCCAGAATTCCTGTTTTACCCTTGTGTGCCTAGCAGACAAAATGCTGGATGTCAGAAAAAGGTTTATCTAGGAATTAGCAGGGTTCACTCTGTTCCTAATATCCTCCTGATACTTGGGTTTTGGTTTTGCTTGGGTGTTTTGTTTTAGTGCTTTGGTTTGTTGTTAGGTTTTTGTTATTGGTTGTTTGACTTTTTTTTTCTTCCCAATGTTATCATAAAATTAGGAATTGTTCTAAGTGAGTTTAGGAAGAGCATTGTCTTCCTTGCAACAAAGCTGCAAGAGTAAACTCAAGATGAGTTGCTGGGCAGTTATCTAACGGTCCTCCTCTTTTGGAACCTAATTTATCTTCTTGGCTTCAGTTGACTTGTTTAGTCAAATATCACACTACCAAGCAGAGCTTCTGAAAAGGATATTTCAACAGTTTGCTGAACTATCAACTCTTCTGCTGATTGTGGGACCCCTTCAGCTACGAAATGTGGGGAGTTCAGACTCTGCAGCCTGGAGAAGGCAAAGCTTCCAGGAGACCTTGGAGTGGCCTTGCAGTATCTGAAGGTGACTCCAGGAGGGCTGGAGAAGGACTATTGACAAGGTCTGGTAAGGACAGGACAAGGAGGAATGGGTTTAAACTGGAAGAGGTGAGACTGAAACTGGATGTTAAGAGGAAGTTGTTTGCAGTGAGGGTGGTGAGACACTGGCACAGGTTGCCCAGGGAGGTTGTGGCTGCTCCCTCCCTGGAGGTGTTCAAGGCCCGGTTGGATGAGTTCTTGAGCAACCTGATCTAGTGGGAGGTGTCCCTGCCTATGGCACAGGGAGGGTTGGAACTGGCTGAGATTTGAGGTCTCTTCCAACCCAAACCATTCTCTGATTCTATGATTCTACGATTCTATGGTTGTGTAAAGAAAAAAAAAAAAAACCCAAACAAATTAGTGGAGACTCCTCTTTTCACTTTCACAAATTAAAATAAAGAAAAGATATTTTGGGGTCAGAAGCAAGTGTCTGGTTTGCAAGCTAGCAAAGGAATTAGCTTTGTCTGCAGGGTTATTTTGCCCTTCTTTTCAAAGGTTGCTGAGGATATACATTGTGGGATAACAAGAAAGCTTCAAAGCAGAACAGAGTAGTCTCTTTTACCCTTGCCTAGGAGTTCCTTCTGCTCGGAGCAGCTCCTACTACTCACACACAGGCACTGTGCTTTGCTTCTGTAAAGGGTTAAGCCTCACCTGGAGCCCTCTGACTCCTCCCAAGGGGTGGTCTGACCTTTTCCCAGGTGTCATGGTTAGACACTCCGACTTGCTGCTAAGGACCTTGATATAAAAGGGGAGACATCCTGGCTTCTCCCTCTCTCCTGCCCTGCTTGTCTGGGCCAACTCCTCATTGCTCTGCTGCCAGACCACCATGTGCTCCTCAGCCAACACATGGGGATACCAACCTTTTTTACCTCCTAGACTCTACCACATCCACCAGGTGCTGCTTGCTTTCATTAACTCTATGAACTTCAGTTCCTCCATGGCTTAGACTCTACCATACCCACCAAGTGCTGCTTGCTTTCATTAACTCTATGAACTTCAGTTCCTCCATGGCTTAGACTCTACCATATCCACCAGGTGCTGCTTGCTTTCATTAACTCTACAAACTTTAGTTCCTGCATGATTTTCAGCGAGGAAAAAAAAAAAATAAAATCATATTAACTGCAGTGACAAAATCTCAAATCTTCAGATGATAAACTGCACATTTTCAGGCAGGAACTAACTAATACTTCATTTGACTTGGAGGCAGATAGGATTGGCCAAGTGAGCAGTGAAATTTGTAGGAGCTGGGTTTGGCTGTGTGTCTCATGGTTGGGCTCCCCTGTATCTAATAACAGAGGGACCCTGCGCAGTGAGGTACTCCCAGTCTCCCTCTTCCATGTCTGCTTTTAATAACACAGCTGCAGACACACAGCAAAATGCATGGGCAGCACTGCTGGGACTTCTGCTCTGCTTCCATCCCTTGAATTAAGAGGAAATTAAGCAACAGATTGAAAAGTTACTGGGCAGAGAGGATTTGTGTGGAGCCTGTTTCCTCAAGAATTCAGACGAAACATCTTCATACAAATGTGATGATTTTTATAAGGCTCACAGGATGTCAGGGGTTGGAAGGGACCCAAAGAGATCATTGAGTCCAACCCCCCTGCCAGAGCAGGACCAGACAATCTAGCTGAGGATACACAGCAACACACCCAGACAGGGCTGGAAAGGCTCCAGACAAGGAGACTCCACAGCCTCTCTGGGCAGCCTGTGCCACTGCTCTGGGATCTTCTTGTGGCCTTCCAGCATCTGAAGTGGGCCTACAAAAAAGCTGGGGAGGGACTTTAGAGGCTGTCAGGGGGTGACAGGAGTAGGGGGAATGGAGCAAAGCTGGAGAGATTCAGACAGGACGTGAGGAGGAAGTTGTTGAGCATGAGAGTGGTGAGAGGCTGGAATGAGTTGCCCAGGGAGGTGTTTGGGGCCACATGGCTGGAGGTGTTTGCAGCCAGGCTGGCTGAGTCTGAGCAGCCTGCTCTAGGGTAGAGTGTCCCTGGGCATAGCAGGGGGGTTGGAACTGGCTGATCCTTGTGGTGCCTTCCAACCCTGACTGATTCTGTGATTCTATAAGAAGTTGCCTCCTTGTATTGAGCTGCAACCTCCTTTGCTGAAGTTTCCATCCATTGCCCCTTGGCCTATCCCAGGGAGCAGTGAGCAGAGCCTGTCCCCACCCCCTCCTGACATCCAGCCTAATCTAACCAGGATATAATCTGCAGAAAACTTGGGAGAGAAAAATTATCAACTGCAGTGCACATCTACTTCACCAGCAGGACATTAGTTCTCCACGTACCTTCTACAGGGCTTTTTCACATCAAGTGAAAAGGTTCTCCTGTATTCTGCACCTGGGCATCAGACCTGAGCATCAATTTTGTAGTCTACAACTACCTGAAGGGAGGTTGTTGCCAGGTGGGGTTGGTCTCTTCTCCCAGGCAACCAGCAGAAGAACAAGGGGGGACAGTCTCAAGTTGTGCTGAGGGAGGTTCAGGCTGGATGTTAGGAGGAAGTGCATGACACAGAGAGTGATTGGCATTGGAATGGGCTGCCCAGGGAGGTGGTGGAGTCCCCATCTCTGGAGGTGTTCAAGCAAAGCCTGGATGGGCACTGAGTGCCATTGGCTAGGGCTGGGTGCTAGGTTGGACTGGATGATCTTGGAGGTCTCTTCCAACCTGGCCTATTCTATTCTGTTCTATTCTATTCTATTCTATTCTATTCTATTCTATTCTATTCTATTCTATTCTATTCTATTCTATTCTATTCTCTATTCTATTCTATTCTCTATTATATTCTATTCTCTATTCTATACTATTTTCTATTCATTCCATTCCAGTCTATTTCAATATCCATCTAACTTCCTAACTGAAGGTGAGTATCTGTTAGTCCTGATCTGAGCTTTCCCTGAAGACAGCTGTGCTCAGATGGCTTCATTACAATTCAGGTGTGCAACGAGCAAAACTTCATCACAAAAAGCTTTGTGGTTAGAAGAAAGCCTCACACACCACTCTGTGTCACATTTAACTGCTAAAAGCAGAGGTCTTGCAACAAAGCTGCAACATTAAACCCAAGTTTTCTGCACTCTTCTCCTTCTGCTGGTCGTGGGACACATTCCAGCTGTGAAATGTGGGGAGTGTAAGGATGCAATTTGACAAAGAAGTCAAACCAGCTGGAAGCAGCAATGCAAAACCTGCTCAGTATTCTTGTTTTGCTCCTGTGTGCCTAGCAGACAAAATGCTGGATGGCAAGAAAAGATGTAAGTAGCAATTAGCAGGATTCACTCTCTGTTCCTGATATCCTCCTGCTGCTTGGGTTTGCTTTCTCTTGGGTGTTGTGTTTTGGTGGTTTGTTTTTTTTCTTATTGTTCTTGGTTGTTTGCTGTTGGCTTTTTTTCCCCCTTCCCAATGTTATTATAAAATTAGGAATTATTTTAAGTGAGTTTATGAAGAGCATTGCCTTTCTTGCAACAAAGCTGCGAGATGAAACCCAAGTTTTTCGCTTGGGTGTTTTATTTTGGTGAGTTTTGGTGCTTTGGTTTCTTCTTATTGCTGTTTTCGTGTTGTTGTTTGCTGTTGGCTTCTTGTCCCCTTTCCAATGTTATCATAAAATTAGGAATTACTTTAAGTGAGTTTATGAAGAGCATTGCCTTTCTTGCAGCAAAGCTGCGAGAGTAAACCCAAGTTTTTTGCTTGGGGGTTTTGTTTTGGTGCTTTGGTTTCTTCTTATTGCTTTTTTTGTGCTGTTGTTTGCTGTTGGCTTCTTTTCCCCTTTCCAATGTTATCATAAAACTAGGAATTACTTTAAGTGAGTTTATGAAGAGCATTGCCTTTCTTGCAGCAAAGCTGCAAGAGTAAGCCCAAGTTTTCTATATTCTTCTCCTGCTGATTCTAATGTTTGTGGGACACCTTCAGCTATGAAATGTGGGGAGTGTAAGGATGCAATTTGACAAAAAGTCAAACCAGCTGGAAGCAGCAATGCAAAACCTGCCCAGAATTCTTGTTTTACCCTTGTGTGCCCAGCAGACAAAATGCTGGATGGCAAGAAAAGGTATAAGTAGCAATTAGCAGGATTCACTCTCTGTTCCTGATATCCTCCTGCTGCTTGGGTTTGCTTTTCTCTTGGGTGTTGTGTTTTGGTGGTTTGTTTCTTTTTCTTATTGTTCTTGGTTGTTTGCTGTTGGCTTTTTTCCCCCCTTCCCAATGTTATTGTAAAATTAGGAATTATTTTAAGTGGGTTTATGAAGAGCATTGCCTTTCTTGCAGCAAAGCTGCGAGAGTAAGCCCAAGTTTTTTGCTTGGGGGTTTTGTTTTGGTGAGTTTTGGTGCTTTGGTTTCTTCTTATTGCTTTTTTTTGTGCTGTTGTTTGCTGTTGGCTTCTTTTCCCCTTCCTAATGTTATTATAAAATTAGGAAATACTTTAAGTGAGTTTATGAAGAGCATTGCCTTTCTTGCAGCAAAGCTGCAAGAGTAAACCCAAGTTTTTTGCTTGGGTGTTTTGTTTTGGTGCTTTGGTTTCTTCTTATTGCTGTTTTTGTGCTGTTGTTTGCTGTTGGCTTCTTTTCCCCTTTCCAATGTTATTATAAAATTAGGAATTACTTTAAGTGAGTTTATGAAGAGCATTGCCTTTCTTGCAGCAAAGCTGCAAGAGTAAGCCCAAGTTTTCTATATTCTTCTCCTGCTGATTCTAATGTTTGTGGAACACCTTCAGCTATGAAATGTGGGGAGTGTAACCATGCAATTTGACAAAAAGTCAAATCAACTGGAAGCAGCAATGCAAAACCTGCCCAGAATTCTTGTTTTACCCTTGTGTGCCCAGCAGACAAAATGCTGGATGGCAAGAAAAGGTATAAGTAGCAATTAGCAGGATTCACTCTCTGTTCCTAATATTCTCCTGCTGCTTGGGTTTGCTTTATGCTTGGGTGGTTTGTTTTGGTGTGTTTTGGTGGTTTGGTTTTTTTTCTTATTGTTCTTGGTTGTTTGCTGTTGGCTTTTTTTTTTTTTTTTCCCCTTTTCCGACGTTATTATAAAATTAGGAATTGTTTTAAGTGAGTTTATGAAGATTATTGTCTTTCTTGTATCAAAGCTGTAAGAGTAAAGACAAGTTTTTTTGCTTGGGTGTTTTGTCTTCTGGGTTTTGGTGCTTTGGTTTCTTCTTGTTGTTCTTTTTTTTTTTGTTGTTGTTGTTGCAATTTGACAAAAAAGTCAAACCAGCTGGAAGCAGCAATGCAAAGCCTGCCCAGAATTCTTGTTTTACCCTTGTGTGCCTAGCAGAAAAAAAATGCTGGATGGCAAGGAAAGGTGTTTGTAGGAAGTAGCCGGATTCACTCTCTGTTCCGGGTATCTTCCTGCCGCTTGGGTTTTGCTTTTTGCTTGGGTGTTTCATTTTGGTGGGTTTTGGTGCTTTGTTGTTTTTTTTTTTTCTTCTTGTTGGATTTTTGTTGCTGAAAGGACCTATAAAGAAAGCTGGGGAAGGACTTCTGAGGCTGTCAGGGAGTGACAGGACTAAGGGGAATGGAGCAAAGCTGGAGGTGGGGAGATTCAGATTGGAGGTGAGGAGGAAATTTTTGAGCATGAGGAGAGTGGTGAGAGACTGGAATGGGTTGCCCCTGCAGGGAGGTGTTTGGGGCCAGATCCCTGGAGGTGTTTTTGGCCAGGCTGGCAGAGGCTGTGTGCAGCCTGCTCTAGGGTAGGGTGTCCCTGGACATGGCAGGGGGGTTGGGACTGGCTGACCCTTGTGGTCCCTTTCAATCCAAACTGATTCTATGATTCTAAGCTCCACACTGGTAAAATCATAGACTGCAAAAGAGAAAGGTGAAACACTGGGAGCATAAACCAAAGAAGCAATTCACCTAAGTTCTTGTGAGGCTCCTGCCCTCAAAAGCCGACAGCTGTCCTAAAACAGGCTTGCTGCACATCACAGCAACCACTCAGGACACAGAAATTGTTTCTGCAGCATTTCCAGCAAGCTTGCATTTAACTGAGAGGGTGTGCATGATGTTAAGGTTGGGAGGAGGTGGGGAGGTGTTAAAATTTTGTTTATTGTAGCATTGAGGTTGTATGGAAACATCCATTCTGACCCTGACCTTTCCACATTCAGGAGCCAGTGATCCACAGAACAGCTAACCCCACTAGGGTCACACAGACCCTTTGGCCTCAGGGTAACCTCATCCAACTCCTTGTCCTTGTACAAAGGACATGGAAGTGTTGGAGCGAGTCCAGAGGAGGCCACCAAGATGCTGAGAGGGCTGCAGCAGCTCTGCTCTGAGCACAGGCACAGAGAGTTGGGGCTCTGCAGCCTGGAGAGGAGAAGGCTGCCAGGAGACCTTGGAGTGGCCTTGCAGGATCTGAAGGAGGCTACAGGAGAGCTGGGGAGGGACTATTGACAAGGTCTGGTAAGGACAGGACAAAGAGGAATGGGTTTGGAGTGGCAGAGGGGAGATTGAAACTGGATGTTGGGAAGAAGTTGTTTGCAGTGAGGGTGGTGAGACACTGGCACAGGTTGCCCAGGGAGGTTGTGGAGCACAGGATCACCCAATGTGATCAAAGATCACGTTCAGTGATTCTGTGCTCCACAACCTCCCTGGAGGTGGTCAGGACCAGGTTGGATGAGGCTTTGAGCAACCTGTTCTAGTGGGAGGTGTCCCTGCTTATGGCACAGGGGGGTTGGAACTGGCTGAACTTTGGCGTCCCTTCCAACCTAAATCATTTTATGATTCTATGCTCTCTTTTATTTGCATTCTGCTTGAGGACAGATCATGCCATGCAGCTAAATGTGAACTGGAACTTTTGGAATCCATGCCTGCCTCCCCCCTTAGGTGCTACACAGGCTCTGCTCACTGCTCCCTGGGATGGGCCAAAGAGCAATGGATGGAAGCTGCAGCACAGGAGGTTGCAGCTCAACACAAGGGAGGTTGGAACTGGCTGAGCTTTGAGGTCCCTTCCAACCTAAAACATTCTACAATTCTCTTTGTATTCTGTCTTATCAAATCAGTTTTCTCATTAAGCTCTTCAGTTTTAAGGCTTTCTCATTGAGATCCACAGAGAACTCTGCAGCTCCTCTTTCTTTCTGTCTCCACCGAAGAATTCGACACACAACTCAACAAGAGAAGAAATAAGTAAGTGGCACCACAAAGGTTAACAGTGCTGTTCTCCACTGCCTTGAGCACTAAACTATACAGAACAGCTCCAGTGGCTGTGAAACAAATAATCAGAGGTCATCCCGAGCTGGTCATGGTGAATTCCATCCTTACCCCTCCTGGCTTTTGCAAAGCAAGGTTGTGTTTACCTCAAAATGGAAGAGAATTGTTATGGTACAATAACCATCAAATGGATGAAGGTCTTTGAGGGGATGTTGGAGGTTAGCAAGCATCATCTTAATGGCATTTTGGGGAGGGGGTGTGTGTGTGTGTGTTTTTTTATATTCTTTTTTATAAAGATCACAGATTCTACCCAAACTAATGACAGAATTTAGTATCAAAGATGTCAGGAATGAAGACCAGATGGTTATTGTGAGAAATCACATTTAACCTTTCTCCTGCAGCTGATGGAGGCCACTGCAGTATTTTATTATCAACATTGGCAGGTGATTTATTACCACTGTTTCTACTCCAGTAAAACCACATTAGGCTGTGCTCGGTGTATCATTTGTTATCTTCGAACTCCCCATACACTTCCTGCATGCATAATCTCCTTCTCCTAACACACTTCAACAGGACAAAAAAAAAAAACAAAATAGGGGGAAAAAAAAAAGTAAATAGGTAAATATTGAAGTCATGATTCCAGATTCATCAAAAGCTTAGGGGCTGAAATACAGTGGCTAAATGGATTGTGTCAGGGAATGCTCGATGCCAACACAAAGCTTAACTCTTGCAAAGAGTGATGCAGTGCATCTCAAACATCAGCCATGCATAAGAGTCCATAAAGGTAGGTTCAGGAGTGACAGAAAATAAATCAGAGGATCAAAGAATCAGTCAGGGTTGGAAGGGAACGCAAGGAGCAGCCAGTTCCAACCCCACTGCCATGCCCAGGGTCACCCTACCCTAGAGCAGACTGCCCACAGCCTCTGCCAGCCTGGCCAAAAACACCTCCAGGGATCTGGCCCCAAAACACCTCCCTGGGCAACCTTTTCCATGGCCTCACCACTCTCATGCTCAACTTCTCCTCACATCCAATCTGAATCTCCCCACCTCCAGCTTTGCTCCATTCCCCACAGTCCTGTCACCCCCTCACAGCCTAAAATGTCCCTCCCCAGCTTTTCTGTAGCCCCCTTCAGATCCTGGAAGGCCACCAGAAGGTCCCCTGGGAGTCTCCTCTGCTCCAGCTTGCACAGCCCCAACTCTTTCAGGCTGTGCTCACAGCAGAGCTGCTGCAGCCCTCT
>VWZI01013421.1:42887-55173 GCA_013396835.1 Psilopogon haemacephalus | reverse complement strand
AATAGAATAGAATAGAATAGAATAGAATAGAATAGAATAGAATAGAATAGAATAGAATAGAATAGAATAGAACAGAACAGAATAAAGAATAGAATAAGGCATGATGGAAGAGACATCCAAGATCATCCAGTCCAACCTGTCATCCAGCCCTATCCAATGGCACTAAATGACCCATCCAGTCTTTTCCTGGACACCTCCAGAGACAGTGACTCCACCACATCCCTGGGCATCCCTGGGAGGTGTTCTGGACCAGGTTGGATGAGGCTTTGAATGACCTGTTCTAGTTGGAGGTGTCCCTGCCTATGGCAGAGGGTTGGAACTGGATGATTTTTGAGGTCCCTTCCAACCTAAACCATTCTATGATTCTATGATGTGTTATTTTGTTTTGACAGTGAGGAACTCCTTGTGGGTATCCATACTGACCACAGACTCCTAGTTTCTTGAGAATCTTGGGGCAGGGTGAGGAAAACCTTAGCATATTATCCTGAGATCTACACGAGGCGCTTTGATTAAAGCGGAGTACAAATGAGTACTTCACTGTAATGGGTGCGTGATTAAATAACCACTTAGAAACCAAAAAAGGAAGCTTGGTCTTTATTCTAATAAAAAAGGCACACTTGTTTTCAAAGACTCTTTTTTAGGGGCACATCACAAGGTGCTTAAGGTGCCAAACCGATTTACCTTTCAAGTGTAATCCAAGGTGCGAAGCGAGCGATGATTACTGCGTTAAAACAGTAATCCTCTTTTCATGAAGCACTTTTCTCATCTCTTAGTGTGCCTCTGATTAGCTGATACACAAAGAATCATAACAACAAAAAAAAAAAAGGTAAAATACTGAAGAGATTAAAGTAAGCAGTGTAAGAGTTATTGAATAACTGTGCTCATATTCGAATACCTGATCAAACTATGGCACTCTTGCTGATGAAGTATTACATTCTCACACCCCCTTAACCTGATTGATTTAAGAGAGGAAACCATAATAAGCAGTTCAAATTTTTTTTTTTTCCAGGAATCCACTCTGGATCCTGCCCAGTAATAACAGCTTCGGGAAGACCAGAGGCAAAAGAAGTGAATATAACCTGGCTGCTAAATTGCTAAGCATTTGACAAGAAAGTGCAAGCCGGTGGCGGTGTGCTCAGAGTGCATCTGAAAATCACAGGTGAGTGGAGATGGTCATTTAGCACTGGATGAAATACTGCAAAAAAAGACAGTTGTAGATAGGATGTGCTTCTTACCTTTCCTGCTTCTGAGGTGATGCAAAGTTCTCAAAAATAGAAAATGTGGGGGGTTTTTTTGTTGTTGTTTTTGGTTTTGGTTTTTTGCTTGCTTGTTTGTTTTTGGGGGGTTTTTTGGTGTTTTTTTTTTAATAAATAAATTATGGTAGACATCTAAAAGCAGGCAACAAATAGGAAAGAGTATTTGGAAATACTGAAGGGGAACATGCATATAAAGCATTCATCCTTTGGTGCTACGTGGGGGTTTTTTTGTGTCATCTGATGAATGATGTATATGAATGTGTGTATGGGAATGGTGTATGTGAATGTGTGTATGTGAATGTGTATGTAAATGATTGTGGTGGTTTAGCAGTTCCCTGCCCCTCCACCCCACTTTGAAATAACCCCGGCTAGGACTCAGACGGCTGGAAGTTAATAAATGAAGCTTTATATTTACAGCTTTGCACAATATTCAAGCAGATATTTACAATATCTGTTGCAGATATAGACAGTAAAAAGGTAATACAGAAACACCACAGCCCTCCCAGAGATCAAAATCCCTAAGAAAGGTCTCTAACCACCCCTACCACCTTTTCCCCCTTCCCCAATCTTATCTCACCACCTGTTTCATGCAGCATCTAGGCAGAGATAGATCGGCCAGGGGGGTTAGGAACAGGAAAGAAGTTAGTGGTATTATACAGATTCAGGTACAAAAGGCAGAGAGAAAGATCCATGAAAGAACAGCCACAGCCCAAATAGGTCTGAAACCATCTGATTTATCTATATTTGGGTTACAGCTCTTAAACATTTTTTTTTCTTTCTCAGTAAAGCTATGAGTGAAGTCGCACCATCAAATTAGCCTATTGTCTAATTTCTCATTCAAATCCTCCAGTTAGTTCAAACCAGCACAATGATGCATGTGAATGAGGTATGTGAATGTGTGCATGTAAATGATGCATATGAATGTATGTGAATGATGTATGTGAATATGTGTATATGAATGTGTGTAGGTGAATGTGGGCATGTAAAAGATGTATGTGAATGTATATGAGTGATGTATGTGAATGTGTATGTGAATGTGTGGAGGTGAATGTGGGCATGTAAAAGATGTATGTGAATGTATATGAGTGATGTATGTGAATGTGTATGTGAATGTGTGGAGGTGAATGTGGGCATGTAAAAGATGTATGTGAATGATGTATGTGAATATGTGTATGTGAGTGTGTGTAGGTAAATGTGGGCATGTAAATGATGTATGTGAATGATGTATGTGAATATGTGTATGTGAGTGTGTGTAGGTGAACGTGGGCATGTAAAAGATGTATGTGAATGATGTATGTGAATATGTGTATGTGAGTGTGTAGGTGAACGTGGGCATGTGAATGATGTATGTGAATGTATGTGAATGATGTATATGAATGTGTATGTGAGTGTGTGTAGGTGAACGTGGGCATGTGAATGATGTATGTGAATGTATGTGAATGATGTATGTGAATGTATGTGAATGATGTATATGAATGTGTATGTGAGTGTGTGTAGGTGAATGTGGGCATGTGAATGATGTATGTGAATGTATGTGAATGATGTATATGAATGTGCATGCGCATGTGTGTAGGTGAATGTGTGCATGTGAATGATGTATGTGAATGTATGTGAATGGTGTATGTGAATGTATATATGAATAATGTATGTGAATGTATATGTGAGTGTGTGTAGGTGAACGTGGGCATGTGAATGATGTATGTGAATGTGTATGTGAATGTGTGGAGGTGAATGTGGGCATGCGAATGATGTATGTGAATGTATGTGAATGATGTATATGAATGTGTATGTGAGTGTGTGTAGGTGAATGTGGGCATGTGAATGATGTATGTGAATGTATGTGAATGATGTATGTGAATGTGTATGTGAGTGTGTGTAGGTGAACGTGGGCATGTGAATGATGTATGTGAATGTGTGTATGTGAATATATGTGAATGATGTATGTGAATTAGTGTACTTGAATGTGTGTATGTAAATGGTGTATGTGAATGTGTGTATGTGAATGACTGTTCCAGTGAGTACTTTATGGGCCAGGGAATGCACTCACACATGGGTACCCCCTTCCAGGTACAGTTTCAACACTTTATTATAGCTTAAACACTAAAATCATAAAGAGAAAGGTATACTGGAAACCACAATGCTTAAAGCTCAGATCAACACTCTATTATAGCTTGAACACTAAAACCATAAGGAGAAAAGTATAACGGAAACCACAATACTCAAAGCTCAGATACTAAGATCATAGAAAGGCGTATGACACGGAACAGTGAGTAACTGTTGGTCAAAGAGTAGGTTATACTCACCCTGTCCAACTGACCAGGAGAACTCCTGAGCTGCACAGCTGGCAGGGCTGGCTGGCACCCATCCTCTCAAGGCAGGCATTCCCACCGAGAACTGCACCATCATGCTGGTCCTAACTGGTGCTGCTCCAACCCAGCCACCCAGGCGCTCTGCATATCTGGATTCAGAGTTCTGTGATGTATATCCAGGATGTCCCAGAAGCCTGAAAGCAGAAGAAGGGAGCCCCTCCTGTATTCTAGGATCTGTTACAAACCATCTCTCCCTACTGCCCATGCACACATCTGCAAGCCCTACTTCTCCTGGATCTTACCTCTCCATAGCCTATTGATTATCAGCCTGGTGTAACTTCTGGTATGGTTGATAGGCTAGGGCTGGGTGATAGGTTGGACTGGATGAGCTTGGAGGTCTCTTTCAACCCTGTCTGATTCCATTATTCTAAACTTCAAATTTGGTTGCAACTGAATGAGCTAGCCTCATTTTTGTAAAAGAATTAGAACTAAACTATTCTAAAAAGAATTAGAATTAAACTATACCTGGTGGATTGTTGGGCATCTTTTTTTTTTTTGTGTGTGTGTGGGGGGGGGGGTGGATTTATTGCTTTGTTTTGTTTGTTTATTTCCTTGCTTAAACTCCTCCTGTCCATGTTTGTGTTTTGCAAATATTCAGAGAAGAGCTGTTGAAAATAACAGTTTGCCTCCACCCACCCCCAGATTCCTGAAATTTTACAAACAGAGCATTTTCTTTGATACATAATGCAGCTTTCTTTGTGGGTTTTTTTTTTTTTGTTTGTTTGTTTGGGTTTTTTTTTGCATCAAAGAGAACACAAAAATTAATTTAGGTCGTTTTAACTCTCTTGCAATAGCCTAGAGAACCAGGAAAATCAACACCGAGGAAGAGAACAGCAATAAGGCAATGCACACGTATGATGCTTTCTCCCTTATACCCACTCTCCTGCTCTCCAGCTCCTTACTGCCCAGGGCAGAGCTGACAGATTGCTCTCTGTTCAATAACCTCACCTGCATATTCATGTAATTGTTTCCCACCCCCCTCCAGCATGTTTACATAAGGTATAAGAAAGAACTGTCTTGGCCTTTTGGCATGGACAAGGCAAACTTGTGCCTGATTTGATCATGCATTGAATGAACTCATATTCATATTCAGGTGCATATTTAGATAGTTATTCTCCACCCCACCCACTCACCTCCAGCAGGTTTATATAAGCTTTCAGAAAGAGCTGTCCTGTCCTTTTGGTATGGATAAGGCAAATTTGTGCCTGATTTGATCATGCATTGAATGAACTCATATTTATATTCATGTGCATATCTATATAATTATTCCCCAACCCACCAAGTAACTTCCAACAGGTTTACATAATCTTTCAGAAAGAACTGCTGTCCTGTCCTTTTGGTATGGATAAGGCAAATTTGTTCTTGATTTGATCGTGCATTGAATGAACTTTATCTTATGTGTGTGTGTGTGTCTGTGTGTTTGCTCTCAGTACTGTTTCCTGAATGTAAGTTTTGGTGTATTTTTTAACTGGAAAAGACAGATTACTTACACTTGGTGAGTCTCTCTGCTGCTTGTGATGTCATTGAAATTATCATAGGCAATTGACCCCACCTGGAGTAGTGCATCCAGTGCTGGAGCCCCTGGGACAAGAGGGATGTGGAGATGCTGCTGGAGGTGTGCAGAGAAGGGCCCCAAGGATGCTGAGAGGGCTGCAGCAGCTCTGCTGTGAGCACAGCCTGAAAGAGTTGGGGCTGTGCAGGCTGCAGAAGAGGAGGCTCCCAGGGGACCTTCTTGTGGCCTTCCAGGATCTGAAGGGGGCTACAGAAAAGCTGGGGAGGGACTTCTGAGGCTCTCAGGCAGCGAGAGGACTGGGGGGAATGGAGCAAAGCTGGAGGTGGGGAGATTGAAACTGGCCATGAGGATAAAGTTGTTGATCCTGAGAGTGGTGAGAGGCTGGAATGGGTTGCCCCTGCAGGGAGGTGTTTGGGGCCAGGCTGGCAGAGGCTGTGGGCAGCCTGCTCTAGGGTAGGGTGTCCCTGGGCATGGCAGGGGGGTTGGAACTGGCTGATCCTTGTTGTCCCTTCCAACCCTGACTGATTCTATCATTCAATGAGTCTGTGAATTATAATCTCAGTAAGATGCTCTTTCTTTGTGGTTTCCATGGTGCAAACCATGACTTTTGGGGTTTTTTTTTTGCATGTGTAACTGTTATTAGCAGTTATAACTGAAGTTGGCATTCTGGTATGGAAAGAAGTGTTTGAACCTCAGGAGTATTCCCACCATGAATAAAACATCTGTGTGCTGTTATTGGCACTTGCTGAGATGCTGCTTCTTTTAGCCTACACCCAAAGAGGAGATTTTTAATGCCTTGTCTGTGGACATGTTTTATTATTTTTTTTTTCACCCCACAGCAAACTTTCTAACAATGCTGCTCTGAAAGGTTAAAAATAAGCTGCTCTTGTGGTTTGACCATCTGATGGTTAGGACCAGGAGACACCCATTTATTCTACTTGCTGCTGCAGGTTTTCACCTGAAGTGGGTATTACAGACGGGGCAGGTGGGTTGGAACTGGGCGATCCTTGTGGTCCCTTTCAACCCTGACTGGTTCTATGATTCTGATTCTATGATTCTATGATTCTTCCTTTCTTTCTAAACAGCTCTCTGTTGAACAAGATGGTAGCAGTCCTTACTTTTTTTTCATTCTAATGAGCAAACACAGACAGTAGACAGCAGTAGATATTATTTTAGACATAGGAAAGGGAAGGGGCCAAAAAAGAGATCCCTTTAAGCTGCTGATGTAGGTGTGTATGAATACTGTGCGTGGGGAAAAAATTACACAACCTGCTTTGTGATTGTTTTTCTGGAAATATAACAGAGAATCTGTGAATATTCTGCTCCCAGTTATAATTTTGTCTATTTTTAGGCTGATGTTAATAGTTTTCTATAATCGAAGAGGCAAGCATGTTTGTGTGAGAGCAATTCTGGGAATAAAAGGAGAAAGATTTGAAACCAAGGATACTTGAGGAGCTTAAAGTGCAAACTCTCCTAATATATGTTCATGAAACCTTTCATTCAAGTAGCTGTCACTGCCTTTTCATAGAATCATAGAACCAGTCAGGGTTGGAAGGGACCACAAGGATCAGCCAGTCCCAACCCCCCTGCCATGCCCAGGGACACCCTACCCTAGAGCAGGCTGCCCACAGCCTCTGCCAGCCTGGCCAAAAACACCTCCAGCCATCTAGCCTCAAATACCTCCCTGCAGGGGCAACCCATTCCAGCCTCTCACCACTCTCATGCTCAGAAACTTCCTCCTCACCTCCAGCCTCAATCTCCCCACCTCCATCTTTGCTCCATTCCCCCTAGCCCTGTCACTCCCTGAAAGCCTAAAAGATCCCTCCCCAGCTTTTCTGTAGGCCTTGTTCAGATCCTGGAAGGCCATCAGAAGGTCCCCTGGGAGCCTCCTCTTCTGCAGCCTGCACAGCCCCAACTCTTTCAGGCTGTGCTCACAGCAGAGCTGCTGCAGCCCTCTGAGCATCCTTGGGGCCCTTCTCTGCACACCTCCAGCAGCATCTCCACATCCCTCTTGTCCCAGGGGCTCCAGCACTGGATGCACTACTCCAGGTGGGCTCTCAGCAGAGCACAGCAGAGGGGCACAATCCCCTCCCTGGCCCTTATTTTCACCCTTATTTTTTCTGAAAGGTTGGGTTTTTTTTGTGTGGTTTGGTTTTTGTGGGTTTGGTTTTTTTTTTAATGGGTTTGGGGAGGCACAATTGGGGGAATCCAACTTAACTTTGCCACCTTCTGCTAAGACACCTTCCTGCTCCTGCTGCAGCCCAGGATGTGGTTGCCTTTCTGCCCTGCAAGTGCACACTGCTTTTCAGCTTGATCCAGTAATTCTGTCTAAGGCCAATCATTCTAATGTCCCGAAATATGCTTAGCAGCAGTGATTCAGCTCTTGACACATTCCTCCTCCTGTTTTCTCCTGCCTTCTGAGCCCTGTGTAATAGCAGAGCTGCATTACACTTGACCCTGAACTCGTGCTTGTTTCGCGCGCACATCCATGTCGTGGGGAGGCAAACTTGACAGCTTAATTCCACGTTAGGGGAATGTTTGCAGGGATAATCCTATTCACCCTGCGGGATAAGGAGGCCCTGCGAGTGGCTTTGGCCCATAAAACCATTAGCTCCAAATTGTGTGCTGGCATCGTGATCTTCTTAGCTTGTGAACCAGCTTTTTCTTAGCAGTTTATTTGGTGGCGAGGGGGGGGATTTTATCATGACATTTCCCAGCCTGTGCCCCTTTTCTTTTTTCTTTCTTTCACTTTTTTATGAGCATAGTTGGTGAATACATCAAAAGCAGCGAAACCTCCACTGCATATGGATTATCTGATAGGAAAGGCATGATATTCCATCTCAAAGCTGTAAATAGTTTGGATTAACTGTGCACAGTTCTGCAGCACCCAGCACAAGAAGCACATGGAAGTGTTTGAGCCAGTGCAGTGGAGGCCACCAAGATGCAGCTGAGAGGGCTGCAGCAGCTCTGCTCTGAGGACAGGCTGAGGGAGTTGGGGCTCAGCAGCCTGGAGAAGAGAACACACTTGTGTGTGCATTCAGTTAGACTCCCCAGTCTGGCCCCATTTGCACACATGTGCAACTTATGACTTTAAAGGGAAGATAACTAACACAGTCTGAGTCTTGTGTCCACTGCTCATGGCTTGCAGAATAGAATCATAGAATGATAGAATCCGTCAGGGTTGGAAGGGACCACAAGGAGCAGCCAGTTCCAACCTCCCTGCCATGCCCAGGGACACCCTACCCTAGAGCAGGCTGCCCACAGCCTCTGCCAGCCTGGCCAAAAACACCTCCAGGGATCTGGCCCCAAACCCCTCCCTGCAGGGGCAACCCATTCCAGCCTCTCACCACTCTCATGCTCAACAACTTCCTCTTCACATCCAGCCTGAATCTCCCCATCTCCAGATTTGCTCCATTCCCCCCAGTCCTGCCACTCCCTGAGAGCCTCAGAAGTTCCTCTCCAGCTTTTTTTGTAGCCCCCTTCAGGTCCTGGAAGGCCACAAGAAGGTCCCCTGGGAGCCTCCTCTTCTGCAGCCTGCACAGCCCCAACTCTTTCAGGCTGTGCTCACAGCAGAGCTGCTGCAGCTCTCTGAGCATCCTCAGGACCTTTCTCTGCACACCTCCAGCATCTCCACATCCCTCTTGTCCCAGGGGCTCCAGCACTGGATGCACTACTCCAGGTGGGCTCTCTCCTCGATGCATGCTTCCTCCTGTCCTGCATTTAGTAACCGATCTATTTTGCACAGTTGTGACCCTTGCCTGGAGGTTCAGCACAGTTCCTGTTCCTCCTGGCGTAGCTGCAAATTATAATATCGAATTCAATCCAATCCCAGACTTCCAGTCAATCAGAATTCCATTTAGGTTTTCAGTAGAAAGTGCAAATTAAACTTTTGGCTTTTAACCTGCAGAGACAGTCCAAAGTCCAGGCTTCAGTGCTCTGATTCTCACCAGCTCAACAGGAGATCAAACTGTGGACCTTACATACAGGCTTTGTAGTAAAAGGCAAGATCCAACTGCCTCCTGCTTTTTGTGGGTGAAAACTTTTACCTAGGCCTGTACTCAAGAGGTTTTCCCATGTTTATGGTCTGTTGTGGCTTTGTGGTTTCGTGAGGTAGAATCCTCTCTGGCATAAAATGGAAGCCTGAAGAATTTGCAATAAAATAAACCAAAAACCAGTCAAGAAGTTGTTAGCATTTCCCTAGCAATTGGTGGGAAACCACTGAACTGTGATCAGGACTTTGCCTGGGGATTGAGAACTGCTCAGTGTCTAGTAAACTTTGGGATGTGGAGTGCATGATAAGAATGTTTTCAATGTTCTGTACCAGATAAGTCTTCACGATTTTCCTTTTCCATTCACAGTGCAACTGCTGTGTTGGGAAAGGGAACTTTCTGCATTGCCAATCCCGTGCCATATGAGAGAAGGAAGAGTTGTTTCAATACTAATCTGGTGAGAGTCAGATGAAGGAAACAGAATTGAGAGATGTGGAGGGAGAAAATTGTATCAGGTTGAAGCTAGTCCCCTCCCCCCCGAGCTCAAAAGCTCAATAAATAATTCAATTTGGAAGTATTTATTTAACAACAAATAGAAGGCAAGGGAAGTTACAGAAGATGGGGGAAAATGAACCAAAGTAAAGGGTATAGGAGTGAGAGGATTTACAGAGGATAGGATGGGGGGAAAGGGGATGAAATACACAATATAGAAATACAACCATAGGTTCAAATTGGCGGTTCCCCAGGGAGGTTGTGGCTGCTCTCTCCCTGGAGGTGTTCAAGGCCAGGCTGGATGAGGTCTTGAGCGACCTGATCTAGTGGGAGGTGTCCCTGCCTGTGGCACAGGGGGGTTGGAACTGGATGATCTTTAAGGTCTCTTCCAACCTAAACCATTCTGTGATTCTATAACCAGTGAATGGAAGTTGAATCCCAGTGCTGAAATTGATGATTTGATGGTGAATGCAGAGGGATGCAGGATTGTTTGGTGAAATGCAGTGAGTTACAGAGTTCCAAAATATGGTTGCTTCCCCCAAATGTTTGCTGGAGAGCAGGTGGTGAGCAGCAGCAGGGAGGCAGGATGCTGGGCAGGCAAGGAGAGGAGAGATCAAGAGAGGGACAAGCAGTCCACCCCCTTTTATAGTAGTCTCAGCAGGAACTGGGAGTGGGCTAAACATGACCCCCGGGGGCAGGTCAGACCACCCCCAGGGAAGAGTCAGGATCCATTTCCAGCTAAGCTTAACCCTTCACACCTCTTCACATTGGTACTCATCTTGCAACAACAACAACAACAACCTATGAAGGGCCTGGAGAATAAATCTGCTGAGGAGCGACTGAGGGAGCTGGGGATGGTTGGGTGTGAAACAGAGGAGGCTGAGGGCAGAGCTTATTGCTGTCAGACAATTAAGGCACAACTATGAACAACTGTGATGTGAAACCATGTGGACTGGATGAGGTCACTTCCAGCCCCTGACATTCTCTGATTCTCTGATTCTCTGATTTTATGATTCTATGTCTATGATATTGGAAGATGCTGCTTTGGTTCACAAGTAGTGTGTGAAAATGTGCTTGTCAGAAGGAAGAAGAACACAAGACATGCTTAAAGCAAGGAGGCAATGTTTGAAAAGATGAAACTAAGACAAAGACTACTTACAACAAAGATAGTACTAGCTGCAAGAGAATGTACTCTTTCATGTTGAGGATCCAGACTTCCTTTGGATCTCCTAAATATGAAGATCCCAAGGGACTCATCTTTCTGTGTTCAAGATCCACGTGAGACTGACTTAGTATAGGAGAAATAAGAGCGGTAAAGATCATAGAATCAGTCAGGGTTGGAAGGGACCACAAGGATCAGGCAGTCCCAACCCCCCTGCCATGCCCAGGGACACCCTACCCTAGAGCAGGCTGCCCACAGCCTCTGCCAGCCTGGCCCCAAACACCTCCAGGGATCTGGCCCCAAACACCTCCCTGCAGGGGCAACCCATTCCAGCCTCTCACCACTCTCATGCTCAACAACTTCCTCCTCACCTCCAATCTGAATCTCCCCACCTCCAGCTTGGCTCCATTCCCCCTAGTCCTCTCACTCCCTCATAGCCTCAGAAGTCCCTCCCAAGCTTTTTTGTAGCCCCCTTCAGATCCTGGAAGGCCACAAGAAGGTCCCCTGGGAGCCTCCTCTTCTGCAGCCTGCACAGCCCCAACTCTTTCAGGCTGTGCTCACAGCAGAGCTGCTGCAGCCCTCTCAGCATCCTCGGGGCCCTTCTCTGCACACCTCCAGCATCTCCACATCCCTCTTGTCCCAGGGGCTCCAGCACTGGATGCACTACTCCACGTGGGATCTCCTGTCACTCCCTGACAGCCTAAGAAGTAGCCCCCCCAGCTTTTCTGTAGGCCTTTTTGATGCATTAAAACATCTGGTGCACGTGAAAAAATCTTTTCCCCTTGAATAGATTACTAAAGAGTTGCAGAACCCTTCAAAACGTGTTTCCAGTCCTCACTGCTTCAAAGTCAAAACCAAAAGTCAATTAAGTCCTAACTGAGTCTAAATCAATACTGAGATGAGTGATTTGTTGATAAGTGGCCTGTGCAATGTGCTAACTGAGTCAGTAGAAGACCTGGATAATCTAGTTAGAGTTTGATGTCAGTGCAGAGCCCACGCTGGCCCTTTTCTTTATTTGTTCACCAGCATGGCAGTGCCTCAGGAGTCATCAGTGTCCAGGAGTCATGAATGGACTTCCACTTGTACTTAGAATCATAGGATCATAGAATGGTTTAGGTTGGAAGAGACCTCAAAGCTCAGCCAGTTCCAACCCCCCTGTGCCATAGGCAGGGACACCTCCCACTAGAACAGGTCACTCAAGATCTCATTCAGCCTGGCCTTGAACACCTCCAGGGAGGGAGCAGACACAACCTCCCCGGGCAACCTGTGCCAGTGTCTCGTCACCCTCACTTTGAAGAACTTCCTCCTAACATCCCATTTAAATCTCCCCTCTGCCAGTTTGAACCCATTCCCCCTTGTCCTGTCATTACAAGACCTTGTGAACAGTCCCTCCCCAGCCCCGAGGATGCTCAGAGGGCTGCAGCAGCTCTGCTGTGAGCACAGCCTGAAAGAGTTGGGGCTGTGCAGGCTGCAGAAGAGGAGGCTCCCAGGGGACCTTCTGGTGG
>VWZI01013421.1:17077-34021 GCA_013396835.1 Psilopogon haemacephalus | reverse complement strand
AAAGCTGGGGAGGGACTTTTGAGGGTGTCAGAGAGTGCCAGGACTGGGGGGAATGAAGCAAAGCTGGAGGTTGGAGATTCAGATTGGATGTGAGGAGGAAGTTGTTGAGCATGAGAGTGGTGAGAGGCTGGAATGGGTTGCTCAGGGGTGTGGTTTGGGCCAGCTTTTTTTGTAGCCCGCTTCAGATCCTGGAAGGCAGATATGCTGCAGCCCTCTGAGCATCCTCGGGGCCCCTCCCTGGACACCTCCAGCATCTCCACATCCCTCTTGTCCCAGGGGCTCCAGCACTGGATGCACTACTCCAGGTGGGCTCTCAGCAGAGCACAGCAGAGGGCCCTGCTGCCCACACTGCTCCTGCTGCAGCCCAGCCTCTGCTTGCCTTTCTGCCCTGCAAGTGCACACTGCTGCCTCAGCTTCAGCTTCTTCTCCACCAGTGGCACCCCCCAAGTCCCTCTCCTCAGGGCTGCTCTCCAGCCAGGCACTGCCCAGCCTGGAGTGGTGCTTGGGATTCCCTCTCTTTTTACAAGGTGGAAATAATGATGTTGAGTCAAGCCCTGGAAGGAGGATGAGTGTGTGTGTGCTGTCATGGGGAAGAAGTGAGAGGAAAGGTAACTACCTGGGGTGGTTCTGAACTAGATGATCTCTCTCTAGGTCCCTTCCAGCTGAAGTGCTCTGCTCTTTTTCAACAAGCCTGGCAGAAATTCCGTGCACATTTTTTGCGCACACCTTTTTGGTAACTCTTCAGATTTCAATTATGTGCAACACAGTCCTGCTGTGCCAAGAGAAAAATACCAGAAATTGGAAGAAGGAGGAAGTGTTATCCACCCAGCATGGCTCTCTCTGTTGTTGCTGCTGCTGATCTCAGTGCCTTCTCTCAGCTTTTTCTCTTCTCCTTCAATCAATTCTCCCCAGAAATACACCTAGTTTATTATTGAGCTAATTTGTAGACAGTCACTGCCTTCTGAACTTTTTGTTTCTGCACTGAACAGCTTTGTTTTAAACCAAACTTATGACTGACAGCTTGATTAAAGCCTAGGTTGTTCGTAGGTTAATGCAAAAGGTTTTCTTTTAATATTTAATCCACGATTTAACTTCTTTCCCCGTTCATCATTGCCTCGGAAGTACCCAAAATATATTGGTTTTGTCAAAAAAGAATTTTAATTCAGAGTAAATGTGTTAAAATTATCCCAGTACTGATGTTGTGCAGCCTGGAGAAGAGGATTCTCAGGGCAGACCTCATTGCTGTCTAAAACTACCTAATGGGAGGTTGTAGCCAGGTGGGGTTGGGCTCTGCTGCCAGGCACCCAGGGACAGAACAAGGGAGGAGGTCTAGGGTGGATGTTATGAAGAAGTTCTTGCCAGAGAGAGTGATTGGCATTGGAATGTGCTGCCTGGGGAGGTGGTGGAGTCCCCATCCCTGGAGGTGTTCAAGAAAAGACTGCATGGGGCACTTAGTGCCATTGGCTAGGGCTGGGTGCTAGGTTGGACTGGATGAGCTTGGAGGTCTCTTCCAACCTGGCTTTATTCTATTCTATTCTATTCTATTCTATTCTATTCTATTCTATTCTATTCTATTCTATTCTATTCTATTCTATTCTATTCTATTCTATTCTATTCTATCCTATCCTATCCTGTCCTATCCTATCCTATCCTGTCCTATCCTGTCCTATCCTATCCTATCCCTTTTCATTCTATTCCACTATTCTGTTCTGCTCTATTCCATTCTATTCTATTCCTTTCTATTCTGCTCTATTCTATTCTACTCTATTATAAGATTCAGGTTATAAAAAACATCTTGCCAAATATTTGATACAGGAACTGAGATTTTTGCTGGCTTCCCACTGAAGGGAAACTAGAGATGTACCTGCAACTGAAACTCATCTAAACAAAGATGTTTGCATGTCTGGACTTCATGTCATTCCCTTAGATTTTGAAGGTTGTTTGATTTGTTTTGCTTTGTTGTAGTAATGGATGTTAGCAAGCACTTACAAGTGACCTTGATGGTAAAAATACAAACAAACAAGAATCTTACAAAATTTTCTTTCGTTCCTTTCCTCCCTCCCCTTTCTACAGAAACCAGTTTTCTCCTCTGTCTTTTCTTGTCAAAACTTATATTTTAAGTATGTAAGTATTCCCTGACTGAGAAGCTCCCAGTGTAAGTCAGAGAATTGGGTGGTGAATGGCAGCCCTGAGGAACAGGACCTGGGGGTCTGGGCTGGTGCAAAGCTGAAGATGAGGCTGCAGTGTGAGTGCAGCCCAGACAGCAACTGTGTGCTGGGCTGCAGCAAGAGCAGCTGTGGGCAGCAGGGCAAGGGAGGGGATTGTGCCCCTTGGCTCTGCTCTCCTCACACCCCACCTGCAGCACTGTCTGCAGCTCTGCAGCCCCCAGCACAAGCAGCACATGCAAGGGTTGGAGGCAGTGCAGAGGAGGTCACCAAGATGCAGCTGAGAGGGCTGCAACAGCTCTGCTCTGAGGACAGGCTGAGGGTGTTGGGGCTGTGCAGCCTGGAGAAGAGAAGGCTGCCAGGAGACCTTGGAGTGGCCTTTCAGGATCTGAAGATGGCTCCAGGAGGTCTGGGGAAGGACTATTGACAAGGTCTGGTAACAACAGGATGAGGAGGAATGGGTTTGAACTGGCAGAGGGGAGACTGAAACTGAATGTTGGGAAGAAATTCTTTAGAGTGAGGATGGTGAAAGACTGGCAGAGGTTGCCCAGGGAATTTGTGGAGCACAGAATCACAGAATGTTATCGAAGATTTGAAGATCAAAGATCACAGTCTGTGATTCTGTGCTCCACAACCTCCCTGGAGATGTTCAAGACCAGGTTGGATGAGGCCTTGAGCAACCTGTTCTGTTGGGAGGTGTCCCTGCCTATGGCAGTGGGTTGGAACTTGATGAACTCTGAGGTCCAGTGTATGATTTTTCCATGATTCTATGATTTTTTCTTTGATTCTATCCGTGTTATCTGCCTCTTTCTAAAGTTGTTTTTTTTTGGGAAGTAAAAGTGAGACATTTAAATACTTAAGTAGCCTGAATCTTATTACAGATCAATGGAACTTTTCATGTCCTGCATGGCAAAATCATATGTGAAGAAACATCAGAGTGTGAAGTGGTTTGAATGGGCATTTTGGTCAAGCTCTCTTGCACATCTGCAAAGCTCAGATGTATTCTTGTTGCAAACCACTGTAAAGGTAGTATTGCAAAACTTAGAAATCATAAAGTTCAAGTTGTAGGCTTAGGCTGTGATGTCTTCCAAAATGAGGTTGATAAGTTGTTTTGTGGTGTGGAATAAAACCTGGATAATCTGTTTGTGGTACTGTCTGCCTCATACAGGAATCTCCATCACAAAGTTGCTGTGCAGAGCAGAAAAGAATCGTTCCAGGTGTGTCCCTCTCAAAAAGAAAAGGGTTAGACTTGAAAGAGGAATTCTTAAAAAGAAAAGTTTATAAAAACATACTTAAAATGAATTCTCTATTTCATTTAAACTTCTGGATACCGGAAGATGGTTTTGAATCAAAGAAAAAGTATCCTTAAGAATATGGATCTATCAGGACACAATGTACCAGACACCTACTATCCACTGAGCAAGGGCTGAAAGTAGAAGTTCCCATTAGACAGCTTCTCACCTTATTGATTCTAAATGTTTGTGCCTTGTCTCTTTCACACTGTGATTGCAAATTTAATCTTATAAGCAGGTTCCATCAATGAGATCGATTTTATTCCATCTTTGATAGAAAATATTCCTCTGGGATTTGATTTTTTTTCACCCCCCCCCCCCCTCTACTGAATGTTATCTTTTATGAACTGAGTATAGAACAGAAATCTGAATTGCTTTAAATCATCCAAAGGCCTTGAAATGCCAAAAATGACTTGAAAATAAGGAAGTCACAGCTGGGTGAATTCCAGGAATCATACAGGTGAATGAAGGAAACTTGCACTAAAAAGAGTAATTAGTTCTGCTCAGGTTACTTTGAATCATATTTATAAATATCTGAGGGGCTGGGGGTGAGGAGGGGTGGAACAGGCTCTGCTCAGTTGCTCCCTGGAGCAATGGGTTTCAGTTGAATATTACCTTCAGTTTTGGGCTCCCCTGCTCCAGCAGGTGCAGGCAGACCTCTTGCAACGTGTCTCAGCGGAGGTGTATCTCACGCTGCTAATTGAGTAAAGACTATTCAAGTTGCTCCTGGAAAGACTCAACAGTTCCAGGGTGGGATATAGCTTATATTGCTACATAATAATAATAATAATAAGGCATTACAGGCATGGCTGAAGAACACAGAATAATGGCAAAATCATGGCAGAAGCATAAGCATGGCAAAAGCACTCTGTGTTACCTGCTTATCTATGTATGTGTGTATATATAGATATATATATATATAAATCAATACCTGAGATGGATTGGACCCTTTTGGACATTAGCATATCCAATCAGAGTGGCAGTAAGCCAAGTCTTACCATACTTGAGTGAAAGCATAGGTTTTCTTATACCATATTGGAGGAAGAACATAGGCCTAGCATACACATAGCATGTGCAACTTGTTTACCACGGGTTGCAAGCAGGAGAAAAACAAGTTATATAAGCCAGAGTGCTCAGACTCCGTGGCTCCAGGTCTTTTGTCTCTTTTCCAGCCCTTGCTTCTTCCCCAAAAACAGAGGCAAGGCAGAAAAATATGTCTGGGTAAGCCAGCACACCTACAAGCCTATTTTGACCCTTCAAGTCTACCACAACATTGGGATTCCCATTAATAGCCCTATTAACAGGACAAAGGCAACCCAGCTTGGGACTGGCAGAGGCAACTGCTTCTCCTCACCCTCCAATTTGAAGTGTGTAAGGAATGGAGATACTTAACATTTCTTTCTACTTCCCTAAGCTGCTGTCACAAAATCCCTGCAGTAGGTTTGATGTACATGATTTCCAACTGGGTATTTGAACCTTCAGTAAGTTGTGAATAGTTCACTGTTCTGGGTCTTTGTCACCTTTCTCTCTCCCTAAGTTGCTCTCACAAAGCCCCTGGGGTAGGTTTGGTGTAGATAATTCCCAACTGGCTATTCAAACCTTCAGTAAGTTCTAAATAGTTTACTGTTCTGGGTCTTTCTTTAATTTTGTTTGTTGGGTGTGGATATCTGTGGTAATAAAGTTTAATATTTTCCTATTTATGCATAGCACTTTTGAATATTTATAACACTGCTCACCCAAGGAGCTCAGCATTCGTGGCTCGTTTCAACTGGGGACCACATGTTTGCAGCTTGTACCAGCAGCTTAGCAGCAGCTCAGCTCTTCTTTTCTTCTCTCTGCCTGGAATATTTTGTATTTTTACCCCTGGGATCATAATAGTGGTTTTGGAAGCATCTTTATAGGGGAAACAGACCCAGGGAACCAGGGGACAGTGACTGTATGTGCCTATGGTGTAGTTTTAGATTTTTCCTGTTTTGCTTCCCTATTTTCCAAGTTCTGATTGCTTAAATTGTTTAATTCTTGTGCTGGTTAGAACTGATTCATAGAATCATAGATACATAGAATGGTTTAGGTTGGAAGGGACCTCAAAATCATCCAGTCTCAAACCTATGTGCCATAGGCAGGGACACCTCCCACCTCCCACTAGCGCACCTCCCACTGCACAAGGATGCATCCAACCTGGCCTTCAATACCTTCAGGGAGGGAGCAGCCACAACCTCCCTGGGCACCCTGTGCCAGTGTCTCACCACCTTCACTGTGAAGAATGTCCTTCTAACATCCAGTTTCCATCTCTCCTCTGCCAGTTTAAACCCATTCCCCCTTGTCCTGTCATTACAAGACCTTGTGAACAGTCCCTCCCCAGCCCTCCTGTAGCCCCCTTCAGATACTGGAAGGTTACTATAAGGTTTCCTGGCAGCCTTCTCTTCTCCAGGCTGCAGAGCCCCAACTCTCTTAGCCTGTCCTCGTAGCAGAGGTGCTGCAGCCCTCTGATCATCTTTGTGGCCCTCCTCTGCACTCTCTCCAGCAGTTGGAGGATTTGAATGAGAAATTAGACTATAGGCTGAGAAAGGAAAACATTCCAGGGTCTCCTTCACTCATATGTTTATTGAAATGGTATAAAGTTAGAATAAAAGATGAGACAGAACTGGCTGAGCTATGCTGGCTGTTGCATGTCTCTCTCCCTGCCTTTTTAGATGGACCTGTATAACTTCACTAACTGCTTCCTTGCTGCTAACCCCACTGGACAATCTGCGTTCACATAACTGGCACATAAGGCAGAGAGTGAGATATGACTGGGAAGTGGGGAGAAAATGGAAGGGTGGTTGAATACCCCTCTTAGGGACTCTGATCTCTGGGAGAGCTGTGGTGTTTCTGTATTACCTTTTAGCTGTATATATCTGTAAATATCTGTTATATGTATTGTGAATATCTGCTTGTATATTGTGCAAAGCTGTAAATATAAAGCTTATATTCTTTATATAACTTATATGTATAATAACATATTTTGTAAGCTATATATTATATAATAATGTAATACTATATAATAATTATAATAACTTATGTAACTTATATATATTGGTGGAGGAGAAGCTGAAGCTGAGGCAGCAGTGTGCACTTGCAGGGCAGAAAGGCAAGCAGAGGCTGGGCTGCAGCGGGAGCAGTGTGGGCAGCAGGGCCAGGGAGGTGATTGTGCCCCTCTGCTGTGCTCTGCTGAGAGCCCACCTGGAGTAGTGCATCCAGTGCTGGAGCCCCTGGGACAAGAGGGATGTGGAGATGCTGGAGGTGTGCAGAGAAGGGCCCCGAGGATGCTCAGAGGGCTGCAGCAGCTCTGCTGTGAGCACAGCCTGAAAGAGTTGGGGCTGTGCAGGCTGCAGAAGAGGAGGCTCCCAGGGGACCTTCTTGTGGCCTTCCAGGATGTGAAGGAGGCTACAAAAAATCTGGGGAGGGACTTTTTAGGCTATGAGGGAGTGCCAGGACTAGTGGGAATGGTTCAAACTGGAGGTGTGGAGATTCAGACTGGATGTGAGGAGGAAGTTGCTGAGCATGAGAGTGGTGAGAGGCTGGAATGGGTTGCCCCTGCAGGGAGGTGTTTGGGGCCAGATCCCTGGAGGTGTTTTTGGCCAGGCTGGCAGAGGCTGTGGGCAGCCTGCTCTAGGGTAGGGTGTCCGTGGGCATGGCAGGGGGGGTTGGAGCTGACTGCTCCTTGTGGTCCCTTCCAATCCTGACTGACTCTATTACCCGTGTAATATGGCCTCTGAGAACTAAGGAAAAATTAAATGACAAATCAAAAAAGAGCAAGCAAAGAAAACTTTGAAGCTTTGATCTCCTGCACTAACCTATCCCTAGTACACGTGCACGAACATTACAATGCAGTTATTAATTACATGACACTGTTACTTCCATGGGATCTTTGCCTCATTTAGCATGCAGATTGAACTGCACACAGTTAATGATGCAGCTGTTCAATATTTATTTTGATTTTCACTGCTTAATGAGTGAATACCTCCCTCATTCATTTGCTGCAGTCTCAGAGACCATGGTGAATAGGCAAGGGAAGCTCTGGTTCCCCATCTCATTCACTGCTTGGGCTCTTCTGTCTATTGAAGCTGAAATGAGCAGTGCTACGCTCATGTTAATGCAGGTTCCTTGTGTTTACAAATACTAAATCAAAGATGCTCATTTGGTTAAAGACAATTTGGCTCAGTTTAAAAGCAGTTCAAAAGATCCCATATTACTTTTATATCCTTGTTCCATTATTCACCGTGTCCCCTCGAGTCTCGTTTTGCAAGCTGCTGAGTTCTCTGAAACCAGTCTCAGAGGAGAGTTTGAAGTACTGGAACCATCATGAGGCTATCCTTAACTGTAAGCTAGTGATTATTCACCCTAGAATCAACAAAAGTCTGTGCTGCTTTGCTTTGCAAGGCTGCTCACAAGGGCTGGCTAACAACAAACTTGAGAATCTGGCACCTTTAGAGCGAATTTTAGCCTCATGAAAGCTGATACAAAACACTCCCATTATTAATACTCATCAAGGTCTACCTGAAAATCCACCTTAGGCACTCAGGACAACTGATAAAGGCAAATTTTAGCCTCATGAAAGCTGATACAAAACACTCCCATTATTAATACTCATCAAGGTCTACCTGAAAATCCACCTTAGGCACTCAGGACAACTGATAAAGGCAAATTTTAGCCTCATGAAAGCTGATACAAAACACTCCCATTATTAATCCTCACCAAGGTCTACCTGCAAAACCATCTTTGGAACTCAGGACAATTGATAAAGGCGAATTTTAGCCTCATGAAAGCTGATACAAAAGACTCCTGTTATTAATACTCACTAAGATCTACCTGCAAAACCACCTTTGGAACTCAGGAAAATTGATAAAGGCAAATTTTAGCCTCATGAAAACTGATACAAAACACCCCCATTATTAATACTCATCAAGGTCTACCTGTAAATCCACCTTAGGCACTCAGGACAACTGATAAAGGTGAATTTTAGCCTCATGAAAACTGATACAAAACACTCCTATTATTAATACTCACCAAGGTCTACCTGCAAAACCACATTTGGAACTCAGGACAATTGATAAAGGCGAATTTTATTCTCAAGAAAACTGATACAAAACACTCCCATTATTAATACTCATCAAGGTCTACCTGCAAAACCACCTTTGCAACTCAGGAAAATTGATAAAGGCGAATTATAGCCTCATGAAAACTGATACAAAACAACCCCATTATTAATCCTCATCAAGATCTACCTGCAAAACCACCTTTGGAAGTCAGGACAAATGATAAATTTCATCTCTGATAAAACTAAATTGGCCTCTTTCTGCAACCTATGCACTTGGAACAGAAGGGGCAAGGTAAAATATTGACACAAAATTTGCATCCAATATGGTGCAATAATTCAAATGGTGGTGGTGTTTTCATACACAATGTCCAAACTCATCTGGAATGACAACATTTCATGCGAGGAGGAAGGCCTTCACCATGGGAGTGGTGAGGTTGTTCAGTCTGGAGAAGAGGAGGCTCCCAGGGGACCTTCTTGTGGCCTTCCAGGATCTGAAGTGGGCTACAAAAAAAGCTGAGGAGGGACATTTTAGGTATCAGGGAGTGAGAGGATTAGGGGGAATGGAGCAAAGGTGGAGGTGAGGAGATCCAGCCTGGCCATGAGGAGGAAGTTCTTCACCATACGAATTGGTGAGTGCCTGGAATTGGTTGCCAAGAGAGGTGTTTGGGGCCAGATCCCTGGAGGTGTTTTTGGCCAGGCTGGCAGAGGCTGTGGGCAGCCTGCTCTAGGGTAGGATGTCCCTGGGCACGGCAGGGGGGGTTGGAACTTGCTGATCCTTGTGGTCCCTACCCTGACTTATTTTATGATTCTAAATTCCTGTTTCTCCTCCTCAGAAACCAAACAAACAATTTTATTTTCTTTAAGTGTTTTTGATCATTAAGATTTTCTTCTCTTGATTTTGTATTATTCAGGTTTCCAGTGGTCATATCTGCAAATGAAGGAGATGTGCCTCATTTACTTTATTTCCTTTCATTAATTCAGGCTAAGAGAGTTGGGGCTTTTCAGCCTGGAAATGAGAAGACTTCCAGGAGACTTTACAGTAGCCTTCCAGTATCTGAAGAGAGCTACAGGAAGGCTGGGGAAGGACTACTGACAAGGTCTTGTTATGACAGGATGGGTAGGAATAGGTTTAAACTGGCAGAGGGGAGATTTAAATGGGATGTTAAGAGGAAGCAAACTTCTTAGGAAGAAGTTCTTTACAGTGAGGGTGGTAAGACACTGGCACAGGTTGCCCAGGGAGGCTGTGGCTGCTCCCTCCCTGAAGGTACTCAAGGCCAGGTTGGATGAATCCTTGAGTGAACTGTTCTAGTTGGAGGTGTCCCTGCCTATGGCACAGAGGGGTTGGGACAGGATGAGCTTTTAGGACCCTTACAACATAAACCATTCTATGATTCTATATGTGTGCTCTTTGACAAAACTAAGATATTCTTTACTGCAAAGATTCAGAATCACAGAATGGTTTAGGTTGGAAATTACCTCAAAGCTCATCCAGTTCCAAGCTCCCCTCCATGGGCAGGGACACCTCCCACTAGAACAGGTCATTTAAAGCCTCATTCAACCTGGTCCTGAACACCTCCAGGGAGGTTGTGGAACACAGAAGCACAGAATGTGATCCGAGATCCCTGGGCAACCTGTGCCAGTGTCTCACCACCCTCACTGTAAAGAACTTCTTCCCAACATCCAGTTTCAGTCTCCCTTCTACCAGTTCAAACCCATTCCTTCTTATCCTGTCATTACAAGACATTGTCAATAGTCCCTCCCCAGCCCTCCTGCAGCCCCCTTCAGACAATGCAAGGCCACTCCAAGGTCTCCTGGCAGCCTTCTCTTCTGCAGTCTGCAGAGCCCCAACTCTCTCAGCCTGTCCTCAGAGCAGAGCTGCTGCAGCCCTCTCAGCATCTCCATGGCCTCCTCTGCACTGGCTCCAACACTTCTGTGTCCTTATTGTGGTAGGGGTCTCCAGAGCTATTCACAGAATTGTTGTAGTCTGGGGACTGCAGAGTCTGAATTCTCTCCTCCTTTTAGTACAGAACTGTTGTAGTTTGGGGACTGCAGAATCTGAATTCTCTCCTCTTTGTTAGTACAGAACTGTTAGTACAGAACTGTTGTAGTTTGGGGACTGCAGAGTCTGAATTCTCTCCTCCTTTTAGTACAGAACTGTTGTAGTTTGGGGACTGTAGAGTCTGAATTCTCTCCTCCTTTTTTTTGTGTTAGGAACTTTTTATTAACTCCAGAGGGTGATGCATGTCACAAACATACTTGTTGGGTATAGTCTGTGTTTCTTTTTAGCTTATGTATTGGGTTTAGGCTAGCCCCCCTGAGCTCAAAATCCCAATAAATACTCGATTCGATTTGGAAGTAAAAGGAGATAAACCTTAACAATAAATAAAAGGGTAGAGGGAATTACAGAGGCTGGGGAAAAAAAGGGAACCAGAATATAGGGTATGGAGAATGAGGGGGATTACAGATGATAAAGGGGAAAAGGGAGCAAAACACACAAAATAGAAACACAATCTGAGGAAAGAAGTTGGATCCAGACACTGAGATTGATCAATTGATGGTGGATGAAGCAGGATGCAGCATTTTGATGCTGAAATGCAGTTAGTTAGAGGTCCAAAGAGAAAATGGTGGTACTCCTCCAGGGGTTTGCTGGGGAGCACATCGTAATCCAGCAGCAGGGCAGCAAGAAGTTGGTTAGGCAGGAAGGACCAGAGGGAGAGAACAAAGAAGATATTCTTTTTCCGCCCCTTTTATAGCAGTCTTTGGTAGGAAGTGGGAGAGGGCTAAACATGACACCTGGGGGCAGGTCAGACCACCCCCAGGGAGGAGTCAGGAGAAGACTCCAGGTGGGCTTAACCCTTTGCAGCTTAGTATTAGACCTGCATTTTTTTCTATACAGATCTATTCATAAGCAATGCGAATTTTGCACTGAAAAGAGCAGGGGAAAAAAAAAAAAAAAAATTAGATTTGTCACCACACATGTGCACCTTTTCTCTCAAATGTAGCTTTTTTTTCTTTTTTTTTTTCCCCCTCCCTCTATATCTCACTTATCTGACCTGTCACCAGGTAGCTACTTCAACTTCATCAGCAAAGTTTACTTTTTTTTTTTTTTTTTTCAGCCAGAGTTTCCTATTAGATTTGACACTCTTATGTTTTTTTTGGTTTTTTTTTGGGGGGGGATA
This sequence comes from Psilopogon haemacephalus, assembly GCA_013396835.1. Lineage (NCBI taxonomy): Eukaryota > Metazoa > Chordata > Aves > Piciformes > Megalaimidae > Psilopogon > Psilopogon haemacephalus. The sequence goes on along the minus strand of VWZI01013421.1, from coordinate 22,305 downwards.
TAATTTCCCATGTGTAGCTATCAATGCTGCCAAGAGCGAAATTCCTCCAGATCCCACCAATTGCTTCTGACATTCTTACACAGGCATAAAATTGTGTTACATTTCTTAAATGTTAAACCTCAATTAGTTCCATGTACTCAGTCCCCCTCAAGTAATTACACTTGTGCGAGAGAAACTTCGCCGAGCAGCCAAGGGCTGTGCATGGTGCTCCGCAGGATCCGGAGGATAATTGCCTTGCACGGTGGTGTCAGGAAATGTTAAGTGATTTCATGTTGAATATACTGGCTCGTGTCATTTGTTGGGTTTTTTTGAAGCATTTCCATAGAGAGCAAAGAAAAGCATGAGGCTGATCTGCACAGGGGACAGAAATAATCTTGTCAGTTCCCACGTCAGTAGCAATAAGCAAATAAACGATGTCCTTTGACAAACATTATCCTCAAGATCCCAAACCTCCTATTTTTTTAAATTTTTTTTTTCTTAGGGTGCTGCTAGCACGGATTTCAGAGTGGCTACCCTATTAGAGGGCAAAGTGAATTGATTGTGGGCGATTGAAGAAGCAGAAATTATAAATTACGTAGCTTTTATCATTTCCAAAAGCCCCACCCACAATCTGTGTGTAAATTGGTTTAAGTTTGGGTTCTAATTCGGTTGGGAAAAGTCTTCACGAGGATGCCTTTTCTTGTAATTCAAGAAAAATCAGAAAATTTTGAAAGGTTTGGGCATGAAACAGCTTTGCCCTACTTACAGATGGGAGACTGTCTCTTTCACGGCAGTGTCCGGAGTCCAGTGCCTGCCAAAGTCCAAGATCACTGTAGGCACAGCTTTCACCAAGCCACAATTGCAAGGCAGGGGAAAGCCAGGGGTGCTCCGTGGTGTTCCCACCAATGGCTGCAGTTTACCGTTAGAGGCAGGTCCTGCAGCAAGCAAGCAGGATGCTCCTCAAGGTCTGGCTCAGACTCTGTGCGAGGTTCGTGTTTCCAGGTCCGTGTTCAGGTCCATTCAGGTCCCGGTGCTGGTCCCAGTGCAGGTCCCGGTTCAGGTCTGAGTGCAGGTCCCAGTGAAGGTCCCAGTGAAAGTCCTGCTCCAATCTGTCCAGCTGCCATATATATACTGGGGTGATTTGTTCTCTCCCTGTTCAAGCCCACTGAGGGTGGGAGAAGGCACTTCACACCTATTGTACTAAGCCTCCGGTGGCACAGGTGGGGAGGGAGGAAGGCCGTTTCCTGCCCCATTCACACCTCCTGTGGGGCAGTGGACTGGGGTGTGCCCTTCCAAAGTTCGCACCCTATTCAAACCTCCAGTGCGGCAGCGCCCCGACACAGTTTGCACCCCATTCAAACCTCCGGTGGGGTGTCTTGCCACACAAAGGCAACCCAGCTTGGCACTGGCAGTGGCAACTGCTTCTCCTCACCCTCCAATTTGAAGCATGTAAGGAATGGAGATACTTAATATTTATTTCTCCCTCCCTAAGCTGCTGTCACAAAATCCCTGCGGTAGGTTTGGTGTAGATCATTTCCAACTGGGTATACGAACCTTGAGTAAGTTGTAAATAGTTTATTGTTCTGGATCTTTTTCGCCTTTCTTGATCCCTAAGTCGCTCTCACAAAATCCCTGTGGTAGGTTTGGTGTAGATAATTCCCAACTGGGTATTTGAACCTTCAGTAAGTTGTAAATAGTTTACTGTTCTGGGTCTTTTTAGCTTTTCTCCCTCTCTAAGTCTCTCTCACAAAACCCCTGTGGTACCTTTGGTGTAGATAATTCCCAACTGGGTATTTGAGTCTTCAGTAAGTCGTAAATAGTTTAATGTTCTGGGTCTTTTTCACCTTTCCCTCTCCCTAAGTTGCTCTCACAAAGTCCCTGGGGTAGGTTTGATGTAGATAATTCCCAACTGGGTATTTGAACCTTCAGTAAGTTGTAAATAGTTTACTGTTCTGAGTCTTTTTCACCTTTCTCCCTCCCTAAGTTGCTCTCACAAAGTCCCTGGGGTAGGTTTGATGTAGATAATTCCCAACTGGGTATTTGAACCTTCAGTAAGTTGTAAATAGTTTACTGTTCTGAGTCTTTTTCACCTTTCTCCCTCCCTAAGTTGCTCTCGCAAAATCCCTGCCCTGTAAAAGTCCCATTTTGTGCAGACAATTCCCAACTGGGTATTCAAACATTCAGTAAGTTCCAAATAGTTTATGGTTCTGGGTCTTTTTTAGTTTTGTTTGTCGGGTGTGGATATCTGTGGTAATAAAGTTTAATATTTTCCTATTTATGCATAGCACATTTGAATATTTATAACACTGTTCACCCGAGGAGCTCAGAATTTGTGGCTCGTTTCAACTGGGGACCACAGCGGCCACATGTTTACAGCTTGCACCAGCAGCTTAGCAGCAGCTCAGCTCTTCTCTTCTTCTCTCTGCCTGGAATATTTTGTATTTTTACCCCCGGGATCATAATAGTGGTTTTGGAAGCGTGTTTATATGGGAAACAGACCCAGGGAACCAGGGGACAGTGACTGTATGTGCCTGTGGTGTAGTTTTAAGATTTTCCTGTTCCTGCTGGCACAGATTTGAGAGAGCAGCTACCCAAGAAGTCACACATGAATGTAGATTTATATTCAAACAGCAGCGAGTGTCCATCACAAGTGAAGACCAGGTTTGTGACCACCTGAAGAACCTGAAAGTGTTCAAGTCCATAGGACTAGAAGGGATTCACCCAGGGGTACTGAGAGAACTGGCGGATGAGGTTGTTAAACACCTCTCTAATATATTCCAAAAGTCTTGGCAGTCTGGTGAAGTCCTAATTGACTGGAAAAGGGGAAACAACTCTCCCCTGCCCTAGATCAGGCTGCCCACAGCCTCTGCCAGCCTGGCCCCAAACACCTCCAGAGATGTGACCCCAAACACCTCCCTGCAGGGGCAACCCATTCCAGCCTCTCACCACTCTCATGCTCAACAACTTCCTCCTCATCTCCACTCTGAATCTCCCTACCTCCAGCTTTGCTAAGTTCCCACTAGTCCTGTCACTCGTTGATAGCATAAAAAGTCCCTCCCACTCCAGAGGGCAGGGACAAGACAGGCTCCAGAGAAGGAGACTCCACAACCTCTCTGGGCAGCCTGTGCCACTGCTCTGGGACCCACACAGGCAAGAAGTTGCCTCTTGTGTTGAGCTGCAACCTCCTGTGCTGCAGCTTCCATCCATTGCTCCTTGGCCTATGGCAGGGAGCAGTGAGCAGAGCCTGTCCCCCCACTCCTTACCCCCAGCCCTCAGACACTTACAAACATTGATCCAATCCCCTCTCAGGCTTCTCTTCTGCAGACTAAGCAGCCCCAGGTCCCTCAGCCTCTCCTCCCCAGCCACTGCTGCAGTCCCCTCAGCATCCTCACAGCCCTCCCCTGGACCCTCTCCACCAGCTCCCTGTCCGTCTGAAACTGGGGAGCCCCTAACTGAAGGCAGTACTCAAGATGAGGTCTCGGCAGGGCAGAGTAGAGGAGCAGGAGAACCTCCCTGGATCTGCTGGACACACTCTGCCTAATGTCCCCCTGGATCCCATTGTCCCTCTTGGCCCCCAGGGCACATTGCTGTGCCATGGATGTTCTCCCCCAGCACTTTCAGCTCCCTCTCCTTGGGGCTGCTCTCCTGCAGTCACCTCCCAGCCTGTCCTGCTGCAGTTTATTCTTCCTCCCCAGGTGCAGGACTCTGCCCTTGTTTTTTAGGACTTCATTTGGTTCCTCCTTGAACCTGGAATGGGTTTCCCAGGGGCTTGGTTGGGACCACATCCCTGGAAGTGTTTGGGGCCAGGCTGGCAGAGGCTGAGGGCAGCCTGCTTTAGGGTAGGGTGTCCCTGGGCATGGCAGGGGGGTTGGAACTGGCTGATCCTTGTGGTCCCTTCCAACCCTGACTGATTCTAGGATTCTATCATTCTATACATCTCAGATTTTTTTGTTCTAACTTTAATATGCAAGAGAGCAGGTCAAGCACTTTGTTGTCACCTTAATATCTGCTTCTTATGGGATTAGATGGTCGAGGGTGTATCAAACTGTGATATTATTATTGCAGCAGTTCAATAATGGCAGGTAGGTGCTTCATAGAGTCATAGAATCAGTCAGGGCTTAAGCAGGACTGTGCTGGTTTAAGGCTAAGTGGAATCTTTTACTGAGCCAAATTAAATCCTTAGCTGTGAGAAGAGAGAAGATAACAGTGAGCTATATTACTCAGTCTTCTGCTGAGAGGAGCAGCTAGTCAAAACACAGATAAGGCTCTCACTTCTCACACATTTCTCACTCAGTTCTCACTCCTTCTTCTTCCCTCTGGTGGTCTGAGTGGTTGAATCTGCCTTAACTCTTTAACCTGTGTAAAGGTTTAAGCTTACTTAGAACTGTATCCTGACTCCTCTCTGGGGGTGGTCTGACCTGCCCCAGGTGTCATGTTTAGCCCCCTCCCACTTCCTGATGAGACCACTATAAAGGGGGGGTGGGGGGTGGTGAGGTTCCCGTTTGTTTCTCTTTGGTCTTTCCTCTACCTGCCCAGCATCCTGCCTCCCACTTCCTGATGAGACCACTATAAAGGGGGGGATGAGCTTCCTCTTTCCTTCACTTTGGTCTTTCTTCTGCCTGCTCAGCATCCTGCCTCCCTGCTGCTGCTGCTCACCACCTGCTTTCCACCAAACACATGGGGAGACCAACCCGTTTCTGGAGCTCTATATTGGAGATTTAATACTCATCCAGCCTCTTGCCTGTGGTTTCCATGTTCACAAATGAGATGCTCTCATGCGGCAGATCTGTGTTGCTTTTATATTCCTCGTCTCTTTACAAGTTAAAATGTAAGGATGTGCCAATGAGTGGCCAGAGGAGGAAAATCCATGGTGAGATAATGAAGCAAAATGCAGTAGGAGTTGCGAAAGAAAGGATAAAGTCTGGGTTGCCTGAATAGAGTTCCAGCTTCTGAGCTCTTCATAATGATGTTATTCCCTTCCCGGCGCTACTAATACAAGATAAAAAACCTGCACACCTTTTTTTTGGTTTTTCGTAGTCTGAATTTCTATATCTTAGCAGTCTCAGGAAGCTCAGAGATTTACTTTTTACATTACCATTTTATGAAACCAATTAAAATGATGTAGTGATGTATTTTACCTTTCCTGACCCTTAATGCTCTATTAAGAGTGCCTATCATTTTTTTTCCTACCTTTCCTGTTTCAGGGCTTCATTTAATCAGCTATTAAAAAAAAAATAATATATATATAT
>VWZI01013421.1:2122-15862 GCA_013396835.1 Psilopogon haemacephalus | reverse complement strand
TACACATACATATATATATACTTTTAGAAGGAATAGAATTATTTTCTTCCAGGGCACAAACCAACATCTATTGAAAGCTGGAATAAACCTTCCCCTGGGCCCAAGCCATCTGATAAGTGCCTATTGCTTTGCCTTCACCTGATATTGCTGCAGAGCTCTGCAGTGCTGAGCCCAGGGCATCTGATCTGTGCTAATATCCAGAGATTGTTGCCTAAGGCAGCCTTGAGACTCTTTCACATTATTGCTGTGTCAAAAGAAGACCTCCAGTGATCAGGCTCTGTTATGATTATGGTAATGGCCAGTGCAATAAGTAGAAGTTAAGTGCAAAGTAAGCCAATATTTCTTTTCTTTAAGGGGGAATTGTGAGAACTACTTTGGGGAAAAGAGCTAATGGGGGTCTGGGATGAGCTGCTGCAGTCAAACGAGGGCCCACTGCTTTTCTTCCACCAGCCCACAGAACGCTGTCAGGCTGCTTTAAGGAAGGAGTTGTTCAAAAGATAGCATTAAGAATGAACAGACAAATTCTCTGCTGAAATGGTTGAAAGCAATTTCAGAAAAAAATTGAGGAGATAAAATACTTTACTGCAAAATGTGTTAGGAGACTGATGAGAGGTTTCTCTGTGGTGGCTGGGTAGAGAATTGTTGGGCTGAATCTATGACTCTAACTAAAGCCTGTGGATCTGTCCCCATCCCCAAAAGAGATGTGTCTATAAACTTATCTTAATTCAGTGGTACAGTCAGAATTTAGGGTAGACCTCGACCAGTGAAGAAAAAAGAATTAGTACACTTCCAATGAAAACAAGAAAAGGTCATGTACCACCATATCCAGCCCATCAGAATCATAGAATCAGTGAGGGTTGGAAGGGACCACAAGGATCAGCCAGTCCCAACCCCCCTGCCATGCCCAGGGACACCCTACCCTAGAGCAGGCTGCCCACAGCCTCTGCCAGCCTGGCTGCAAACACCTCCAGGGATGAGGCTTCCACTATCTCCCTGGGCAACCCCTTCCAAGGTCTCACCACCCTCATGCAGAAGAAATACTTCCTAACATTCAGTCTAAATCTACCCATTTCTAGCTTGCTTCCATTCTCCCCGGACCTGACAGACTAAAATGTCCTTCCCCAGCTTTCTTGTATCTCCCTTAAGATACTGAAAGGTCACAGTAACGTCACCTGGGAGCCTCCTCTTCTCCAGACTGAGCAGCCCCAACTCCCTCATTCTCTCCTCACAGCAAAGCTGCTCTGCCAGGAGACCTTGGATTGGCCTTGCAGTATCTTAAGGGGGCTACAGAAAGTCTGGGGAGTGACTGTTGACAAGGTCTGATAATGACAGGATGAGGAGGAATGGGTTTAAAGTGGCAGAGGGGAGATTGATACTGGATGTTAGGAGAAAGTTGTTTCCAGTGAGGGTGGTGAGACACTGGCACAGGTTGCCCAGGGAGCTTGTGGAGCACAGAATGCTCCATTCCCCCTAGCCCTGTCACTCCCTGAAAGCCTAAAAGATCCCTCCCCAGCTTTTCTGTAGCCCCCTTCAGATCCTGGAAGGCCACCAGAAGGTCCCCTGGGAGCCTCCTCTTCTGCAGCCTGCACAGCCCCAACTCTTTCAGTCTGTGCTCACAGGAGAGGTGCTGCAGCCCTCTGAGCATCCTTGGGGCTCTTCTCTAGGTACCTCCATACCCATCTTGTCCCAGGGGCTCCAGAACTGGACTCTACTCCAAGTAGGCTCTCAGCAGCATGGAGTAGAGTGGGAGGATCATCTCCAGGGATGAGGCTTCCATCACCTCCCTGGGCAACCCCTTCCACCCTCATGCTGAAGAACTTTCTAACATCCAGTCTAAATCTACGCATTCCTAGCCCTGTCTCAGTCTGCTCTCCCAACAAAAAGCAGGACACTTCAGACTTGCAGACAGATCCCAAAACTCTGATTCCATTTTCCAAGTGGCTATTTCCAAGCGTGCATATATGAGTGCCTGTAGGGAGTGCACAGCTGGTAATGAACAGAAGGTGAAAAAAAAAAACCCAAACCCCAAAGCTCAGCTGAGGAAAAGACAATGGAAGTTCTGGCAGCTGTCTTGGCACAAGATGCGCACTTGGATTTATGGCTGGAAGCTGTAAGAATTTCGTTGAGGCATCCCTTCTTAATTTGATCTAAACACAAAGGGATAAAGACAAATAGCAGAAAGTTTGCATTATGCAGGCTGCATGAAAGCAAAGCAACACATAAATATCTACCCCAAAGCTTTCAGGCAGAGGCTACTACAGGAGTAAGCCCATGTTTAAGAAGTAGAAATAGCAGTATCTCTAACCACTCTGAGCAGCAATATTCTAGGTGAATCAGACCAGCCACATCAAATCAGATCAGCAGTTTAACCGCTCGTCACATCTGGACAGCATCAAGATATGATCCTCTGCAGAGCAGCTAAAGGAAACAAGCAGGGACATGATCCTGTGCAAAATAGCTAAAGGAAACAAGCCAGGACAGTAATTCCAGTATGTAAGTGTACCTGGAACCTTGCTGTCAGGCTGTATCTGGGCAGTTTTCACATAATTACTAAATGTCAGGGCCTAGAAGGGACCTCCAAAGCTCAGACAGTTCAACCCCCCTGCCACAGCAGCATCTCCTAGACCAGGTCCCACAGGAACACATCCAAGCACCTCTTGAATTATCTCCAAAGAGGAAGAATCCACAACCCCCCTGGGCAGCCTGGTCCAGGGTTAAGTCACCCTCACAGGGAAAAGAATCCTTCTCATGTTTCCATGGCACCTCCTATGCCTCAGCTTCCACTCATTGCCCCTTGAGCTATCCCTGAGCATCACCTTGCTGGCAGGCTGCATTTGGGCAGTTTTCACAGAATTACTAAATGTCAGAGGCTAGAAGGGACCTCCAAACCTCAGCCAGTTCAACCCCTCCTGCCACAGCAGCATCTCCTAGACTAGGTCACACAGGAACACATCCAAGCACCTCTTGAATTATCTCCAAAGAGGGAGACTCCACAACCCCCCTGGGCAGCCTAGTCCAGGGTTCAGTCACCCTCACAGGGAAAAGAATCCTTCTCATGTTTCCATGACACCTCCTATGCCTCAGCTCCCACCCATTGTCCCTTGAGCTGTCCCTGAGCATCACCCAGCAGAGCCTGGCTCCAGCCTCCTGCCACTCACCCTGCACATTTTGAAAACCATTGCTGAGGTCACCTCTCAGGCTCTTTGTGATGGTTTGATGCCTATTGGAGGATTTTAATTAAAAAAATAGATTATAGGCTGAGAAAGGAAACCAAAATTGTGTCTGCTCCACTCATAGGATTGCTGACTGGTATAAAAGTAAGAACCCAAACATAGATAAGGCAGAGCTGCTTCGGGTTGCTCTGGCTACTGATCTCTCTCTCTCTCTGGCTTCCAGTTGGATCTGTGTAACCCAACTAACCAATTCCTGCTTTTAACTCCCCCTAGCTGATCCTCCCTGCTTACCTGGCACATAAAACAGATACTGGGATAAGACTGGGTAGTGGGGGAAAGGTGGTAGGGGTGGTTGGTTACCCCCTTGGGGACTCTGATCTCTAGGAGGGCTGTGGTGTTTCTGTATTACCTTTTTACTATATATATCTGTAATATATTGTAAATATCTGCTTGGATATTGTGTTAAGCTGTAAAAACAAAGCTTCATTCATTAACTTCCAGCCAGCTGAGTCTAGCCTGGGTTATTTCAAAAGTGTGGGCACTCACACTGCACATATTGAGAACCATTGCTGAGGTCACCTCTCAGCCTCCTCTTCTCCCAGCAGCTCAGCCCCAGCTCCCTCAGGCTCTCCTCCTAACAGAGCTCTTCCATTCCCTTCAGCATCTTTGTGGCTCTGTACTGGATTCTCTCCAGCAGTTCTCTGTCTCTCTTGAACTGGGGGGCCCAGAACTGATGATGGTATTCCAGATGCAGCATCAGCAGGACCACACTTGGCTTGTGAAAATAGAGCTTAGCAAATATCAGCAAGCAGATTTTCAAGTTAAACACCAATTTTGACATTTCACTCTCCATGCACTATCAGAGAACTGTGACATTTTGGCTATGTTTTCACAGGTGTTTTTAACCTAAATTGGTTTTCCTTCCTGTCTGTCTCATTTCCTGAAAATAAATTCATACTACAACTGCAATATAATTTCACAGGCTCACAAGATGTCAGGGGTTGGAAGGGACCCAAAGAGATCATCAAGTCCAATCCCCTTGCTACAGCAGGACCATCCAATCTAGCACAGAGGAACATATCTAGACAAGCCTTGAAGGCTCCAGAGAAGGAAACTCCACAACCTCTCTGGGCAGCCTGTGCAAGAGCTCTGGGACTCTTCCAGGCAAGAAGAGTCATTCTGTATTCCATAACCTCCCTGGAGGTGTTCAAGGCCAGGTCGGATGAGGATTTGAGTGACCTGTTCTAGTGGGAGGTGTCCCTGCCTATGGCACAGGGGAGATGGAACTGGCTGAGCTTTGAGCTCCCTTCCAACCTAAACCATTCTATGATTCCATGACACATAAACTGACTTAACGTGAGCCATCACCCAACAAGCCTTAGCTTGCATTAAACAATGAAGGAGACTTAATGAACAATTCCTATTGCCTCGTATTTATACCCCTTTGGCTTTCAGGTTCAGTGAAGACACCACGGAAATGTTTGGAGCAAGACTGCTCTGTGGCTGCAGACACAGCCTCTGGCACTGCTGCTCATTATGTTGATCTAAGTCACAGGGTGCCTTAATGATGGGTTGGAAAATCCATCTCCTTTGAAGTGCAGGACCTGAGGTCATATTTAACGGGATTCTTTCTAATGGACTCTGCCTCCGCTTGGCATTGGCTTCCCTGGGAGGTGCAGGCTTTAGCTGAAGGAAAAAGAGCACTGAGGAAGAAAAACAGGAGACTAAAACCAGCCTAGTCCCTAAGGAGAGAAGGCATCGCAGCACTTTTAAACACACACATCATGAGAGCCAGCTGTGGTGGTTCAGAAGTTCCCTGACTCCCTCACACACGCACACTTTGAAATCATAGAATCATAGAATCATACAATCATAGAATGGTTTAGGTTGGAAGAGACCTCAAAGCTCATCCAGTTCCAACCCCCCTGTGCCATAGGCAGGGACACCTCCCACTAGATCAGGTCGCTCAAGACCTCATCCAGCCTGGCCTTGAACACATCCAGGGAGGGAGCAGCCACGACCTCCCTGGACAACCTGTTCCAGTGCCTCGCCACCCTTACTGGGAAGAACTTCCTCCTAACATCCAGTTTCAATCTCCCCTCTGCCAATTTGAACCCATTCCCCCTTGTCCTGTCATTACAAGACCTTGTGAACAGTCCCTCCCCAGCCCTCTTGTAGCCCCCTTCAGATACTGGTAGGCTGCTATAAGGTCTCCTGGCAGCCTTCTCTTCTCCAGGCTGAAAAGCCCCAACTCCCTCAGCCTGTCCTCATAGCATAGGACCTAGGCTAGGACTCAGTCAGCTGGAATTTAATAACTGAAGCTTTATATTTACAGCTTTGCACAAATATACATGCAGATATTTACAATGTATAACAGATACTTACAGATATATACAGTGAAAAGGCAATACAGAAACACCACAGCCCTCCCAGAGATCAGAAATCCCTAAGAGGGGGTTTTTAACCACCCCTACCACCTCCCCCCCCTCCCCAATCTTATCTCACCATTTGTTCTACACAGCAGATAGGTGAAGGTAGATTGCACAGGAGGGATTAGAAGCAGGAAGGAAGTTAGTGAAATTATTCAGATCCAGCTAGGAAAGGCAGAGAGAAAACAGCCATGCAAAAGCAGCCACAGCCCAAAGCAGTTTGACCTACTGGCTGGAGAGTAGGTACTGCAGCTAGGTAGGAGCAATCTCAATAAAAGATCCAGGCTGGGCAGTGGGTGGCTGGAGAGCAGCCCTGAGGAGAGGGACCTGGGCATGCTGGTGGAGGAGAAGCTGAAGCTGAGGCAGCAGTGTGCACTTGCAGGGCAGAAAGAAAGAAAAAATATATAAGTATATATAAATATATACTGGGCTACAGCAGGAGCAGTGTGGGCAGCAGGGCCAGGGAGGTGATTCTGCCCCTCTGCTGTGCTCTGCTGAGAGCCCACCTGGAGTAGTGCATCCAGTGCTGGAGCCCCTGGGACAAGAGGGATGTGGAGATGCTGGAGGTGTGCAGAGAAGGGCCCCGAGGATGCTCAGAGGGCTGCAGCAGCTCTGCTGTGAGCACAGCCTGAAAGAGTTGGGGCTGTGCAGGCTGCAGAAGAGGAAGCTCCCAGGGGACCTTCTGGTGGCCTTCCAGCATCTGAAGTGGCCTACAGAAAAGCTGGGGAGGGATTTTTTAGGCTCTGAGGGAGTGAGAGAACTATGGGGATTGGAGCAAAGCTGAAGATGGGGAGGTTGAAGCTGGAGGTGAAGAGGAAGTTGTTGAGCATGAGAGTGGTGAGAGGCTGGAATGGGTTGCCCCTGCAGGGAGGTGTTTGGGGCAGATCCCTGGAGGTGTTTTTGGCCAGGCTGGCAGAGACTGTGAGCAGCCTGCTCTAGGGTAGGGTGTCCCTGGGAATGGCAGGGGCGTTGGGACTGGTTGATCTTTGTGGTCCCTTCCAACCCTCACTGATTCTATGATTTTATGACTTATCTATATTTGGTGTAAAATTCCTAAAACATTTTTTTCTCATTCTCAGTAAACCTGAGTGCTGTAGCACCCTCAGTGTTTTTTGCTTTCTCAGCCTATAGTCTAATTTCTCATTCAAATCCTCCAATTAGTTCAACCCAGCACAGTTGCTGATGCATCTGGCACCTTGTCATCCTCAGTGGTTACTCTGCCCGCGTAGCCTGGTTTAATTTGCAGATGGTTGATTGAATTTAAACAATCTCTTCTGATATTTCTCCAGCCTGTCACGTTTTCAGCAATATCATCAGCAGAGAAATGTCTTTTAGACGTTGTTTTACAATTGTCTTAGATTCCTTTTGTGCTTCTTGATATCTTGCTTATCGCATCACAGAATCTGATTTTCCTGCGTTCTGTCTGTGATTGTTTTTCTCAGCTCTTACTGTCCTAATGCCTTCTACTCTTGATGTCACATTCAAAAGCAAAATATTTCCCTCAGCAGTAATTTATCCTATGTACCATTTGTTTTTGCAGCAGAGCAGACCTCTGAGAACCTTAACACCTTAATAGATCATGGAATCATACAACTACAGAATGTCAGGGGCTGGAAGGGAACTCCAAAGCTCATCCAGTCCAACCCCCCCTGCCAGAGCAGCATGTCCCAGACCAGATCACACAGGAACACATCAGGAAAAAAAAACCCAAAAAACAAAAAAAACAAGGATTGGTCCCAGTCTTGTTCAGCATCTCTGTGGGTGCCATGGGCGGAGGCATTGAGTGCAGCCTCAGTAAGTTTGCTGAGCACCCCAAGCTGTGTGGTGCAGCAGGCAGGCTGGAGGGCAGGGATGGCATCCAGAGGGAGCTGGGCAGGCTGCAGAGGTGGGCACAAGCCAAGCTCAGGAGGTTCAACAAGGCCAAGGGCAAGGTCCTGCAGCTGGGTGGAGGCAATGGCAAGCACCAATGCAGGCTGGGCAGGGACTGGCTGGAGAGCAGCCCTGAGGAGAGGGACTTGGGGGTCCCTTCCAACCCTGACTAATTCTATGACTCTAAGGTGATGGTGATACCTGAGTGGGGCTTTGGGGGTTTGTTTTTCTTTTTTATTTACTCTGAACTTAATTCTCTGATCTCTATGATACTTATATGAAAATGCTAATCTTGCAGAATCGCAGAATCACAGCAACATGCAGGTTGGCAAAGACCCTCAGGGTCACCAAGCCCAACCTGGAACCCTATTCTAACAAGTTTCACTTTAAACCATACCCCCAAGCACCACATCCAAACCACCCTGAAACACATCCAGGCTGGGGGACTCCACCACCTCCCTGGGCAGCTCATTCCAGTCCCTGACCCCTCTCTTGTGAAAAACTTTTTCCTAATGTCCAATCTAAACCTCCCCAGCCTCAGCTTGAGGCAATTCCCCCTTGTTCTGTCTCCAACTGCCTGTGAGCAGAGCCCAGCAGCAGCTTCTCCACAATGTCCCTTCAGGTAGCTGTAGCCAGCAATGAGGTCTGCACTGAGCCTCCTCTGTTTCACACTAACCATCCTCAGCTCCCTCAGTTGCTCCTCATCAGATTTATTCTCCAGGCCCTTCTCCAGCTTTGTTGCCCTCCTCTGGACCTGTACCAGCACCTCCACATCTCTCTTGTATTGCAGTGCCCAAAACTGAACACAGCACTCAAGGTGTGGCCTCCCCAAAGCCAAGTCCAAGGGGATAATCCCCTCCCTGCTCCTGCTGGACACAGCATTTTTAATCCAAGCCAGGATGCCATTGGCCTTCTTAGCCACCTGGACACACTGCTGGTTCATATTCAGTTTTCTGGGCACACTGCTGCTCATATTCAATTGTTTGGGCACACTGCTGCTCATATTCAGTTTTCTGGGCACACTACTGCTTATATTCAGTTGTCTGGGCACACTGCTGCTCATATTCAATTGTTTGGGCACACTGCTGCTCATATTCAGTTTTCTGGGCACACTACTGCTTATATTCAGTTGTCTGGGCACACTGCTGCTCATATTCAATTGTTTGGGCACACTGCTGGCTCATATTCAGTTGTCTGGGTACACTGCTGGCTCATATTCAGTTGTCTGGGCACACTGCTAGCTCATATTCAGTTGTTTGGGTACACTGCTGGCTCATATTCAGTTGTTTGGGTACACTGCTGCTCATATTCAGTTGTCTGGGCACACTGCTAGCTCACAACCTCCAGGCTCTTCCCCAGCTTCCTTGCCCTCCTCTGCACTCTCTCCAGCACCTCCACATCTCTCCTGTATTGTGGTGCCCAAAACTGAACACAACACTCGAGGTGGGACCAGAAGTAGACCATTTTGCACTGCTGCTCATTACAGACTTTTTTTTTTCCTCAGCTGTCCTGATGAGTGGTGCACTTGGAAAAAAAAATCTGTCTGCAGGAGCAGCAGGGCACTTCAGAAAACACTTGGGCTGTTCGTTGTGACTTAATGCCTACAAGCAAATGACAAACTTTTTGCCTTCTAATTAGGTGACCTTTTAAGAACAAAGTTCCCATGCTTAGGATATGACTATGCTTGACCCATAAGGTCTACTTGTCTAAGGAGAAATTAGCTCTTTAAAACTTTACCCTTGACAGTGGTTTCTTTGGAGAGGGGGGAAAAATAGAAAAGGGAATATGATAAAAGCAGGTGATGCTAATGAAAAAAAGAATGTTGGAGCCAGTGCAGAGAAGGCCACCAAGATGCTGAGAGAGCTGCAGCAGCTCTGTTGTGAGAGCAGGTTGAGGGATTTGGGGTTCTGAAGCTTGGAGAATAGAAGACTGCCAGGAGACCTTGGAGTGGCCTTCCAGGATCTGAACAGCCAACTGTGTGCTGGGCTGCAGCAAGAGCAGCTGTGGGCAGCAGGGCAAGGGAGGGGATTGTGCCCCTTGGCTCTGCTCTCCTCACACCCCACCTGCAGCACTGTCTGCAGCTCTGCAGCCCCCAGCACAAGCAGCATATGCAAGTGGTGGAGCCAGTGCAGAGGAGGCCACCAAGATGCAGCTGAGAGGGCTGCAGCAGCTCTGCTCTGAGCACAGGCTGAGAGAGTTGGGGCTCTGCAGCCTGGAGAAAAGAAGACTTCCAGGAACTCTTGGAGTGGCCTTGCAGGATCTGAAGGTGGCTGCAGGAGGGCTGGGGAGTGACTACTCACATGGCACACATCAAAATACAGAGAGAATCACAGAATCAACCCACTCGGAAGAGATCTCTAGGATCATCAAGTCCAACCTATCACCTAACCCTTCTCATTAATTAAGCCATGGTACTGAGTGCCTCATGCTGCCTCCTCTTGAACACCTCCAGTCATGGGGACTCCACCACCTCCCCAGGCAGCCCATTCCAATGCCAATCACTCTGTCTGCCAACAACTTCCTCCTAACATGCAGCCTGAACCTGCCCTGCCACAGCTTGAGGCTGTGTCCACTTGTTCTGTTGCTGGTTACCTGCCCAACCCCAGATGGCCACAACCTCCCTTCAGGGAGCTGCAGAGAGCAATGAGCTCTGCCCTGAGCATCCTCTTCTGCAGGCTGCACATCCCCAGCTCCCTCAGCCTCTCCTCTTGGGGCTGTGCTCCAGGCTCCTCCCCAGCCTTGCTGCCTTTCTCTGGACACTTTCCAGCACCTGAAAATCTTTCTTAAACTGAGTGACTCAAAACTGAACACAGCAATCAAGGTGTGGCCTGAGCAGTGCTGAGCACAGGGACAGAATAACCTCCCTGCTCTTGATGGCCACACTGTTCCTGCTCCAGCCCAGGATGCCATTGGCTCTCCTGGCCATCTGGGCACACTTCTGGCTCATATTCAGTCACCTAAAAAAAAAATCCCTGATTTAAGATACATATTCAGGACAAAGTTTTGTTTTGTTTTGTTTTTTTCCCTAAACATTACAAATAGAGCAAGTTCATTACAAAAATTACAATGAAAAAAAAAAATCATAGAATCATAGAGTCATAGAATGGTTTAGGTTGGAAAGGACCTCAAAGCTCATCCAGTTCCAACCCCCCTGTGCCATAGGCAGGGACACTTCCCACTAGATCAGGACACTCAAGACCTCATCCAACCTGGCCTTGAACACCTTCAGGGAGGGAGCAGCCACAACCTCCCTGGGCAATCAGTGTAATAAAACTCTTGGTTTGAGAAACTATGTAGGTTGCAAGAAAGTTACATAAGATTTATGTAGGGGGTTTTTAATGATAGCCACATTATTTTTAATTAGCAGAAAATGTAGGAGGAAGACAAACTCAAATCCCTCCATAAATTATTTTCTGCAGCTGTGCTCTGTTTAGTACCAAAATCCGTTTTTAAGTAAACTCAAGGGTAATCTGAGATGCTGTCGAAGTTGAGAGTGCTGCAATGACCTACAGACAATTAAAACAAAAAAGGAAAATTAAAAAAGAAAAAAATACATTTCATGGTGTCATGCAGGACTTCGTTCTCTCTTTCTAAAAGCTTCTCAGAACTGGTACCCAAGAACCTATGACTCTCTTCAGTCGTTCATTGAAAGAGAAGCTTTAATCTGTGTAAAGGGTTAAAGGCTTCTGACCCCTCCCTGGGGGTGGTCTGACCTGCCCCCAGGTGTCATGTTTAGCCCCCTCCCATTACCTGCCAAGAACTACTATGAAAGAGGGAGACATAGAATCATAGAATGGTTTAGGTTGGAAGAGGCCTCAAAGATCATTCGGTTCCAACCCCCCTGTGCCATAGGCAGGGACACCTCCCACTAGATCAGATTGCTCAAGACCTCATCCAGCTTGGCCTTGAATACCTCCAGGGAGGGAGCAGCCACAACCTCCCTGGGCAACCTGTGCCTCAC
Organism: Psilopogon haemacephalus; assembly: GCA_013396835.1. Taxonomy (NCBI): domain Eukaryota; kingdom Metazoa; phylum Chordata; class Aves; order Piciformes; family Megalaimidae; genus Psilopogon; species Psilopogon haemacephalus. The sequence continues at coordinate 4,430 of VWZI01013421.1, read as the reverse complement.
TGTGAAGAACTTCCTCCTAACATCCCATTCAAATCTCCCCTCTGCCAATTAGAACACATTCCCCCTCGTCCTGTCATTACATCTTGTCCTCTCTCTCTCTGGTCCTGCCTTCCTGACCAACTCCTCGCTGTTCTGCTGCCAGACCACCACCTGCTCTCCTGCCAACATGGGGGGATAGCAACCATTATCATTGGGACTCCAACTAACTTCATTTCATCACCAAAATCCTGCATCCTTGTGCTGGTTTGGACTAACTGGAGAATTTGAGTGAGAAATTAGGCTATTGGCTGAGAGAGGGAAACACAGGATGGCACTGCACTCACATCTTTACTGAGAATGAAAAAAAAAAGCTGTTTTAAAAGTTATAACCAAAATATAGATAAGGCAGACAGTTTCAAACCTTGCTGGGCTGTGGCTGCTTCTCTTTGCATGGTTCCTTTGTCTCTCTGCCTTGGTAGCTAATTCTCAGTAATACTACTAACTTCTTCCCTACTTCTAACCCCCCGTGGCTGATCTACCTCAGCTTATCTGCAGCATCAACAGGTGGTGAGATAAGATTGGGGAAGGGGGGAAAGGTGGTAGGGGGTGGTTGGTTACCTCTCTTGGGGATTTGGGTCTCTGGGAGGGCTGTGGTGTTTCTGTATTACCTTTTCATTGTATATATCTGTAAATATCTGTTCTACCTTGTCAATATCTGCTTGGATATTGTGCATTGCTGTAAATATAAAGCTTCATTTATCAACTTCCAGTGTTCTGAGTCCTAGCCTGGGTTTATTTCAAAAGGTGTGAGGCAGGGAACTGCTTAAACCGCTACAACCCTGCTTCATCACCCATCCAATCATCAATCCCAGCACTTGGACTCAATTCCCATCTCAGGGCTTGCATTCTGTTATTGTGCATTTTGCTCCCTTTTTTCCCTTTTACCATCTGTAATTCCCCCTCATTCTCCATAGCCTGTATCCTGGTCCCCTTTTTTCTCCACCTTCTCTAAAACTCCTCTTACCTCCTATTTATTGTTAAAGTTCATATCTTTTTTACTTCCAAATCAAGTATTTATTGGGCTTTTTTTTGTTTTTGTTTTTTTTTGAGCTGGGGGTGGGGCTAGCCTAAACCCAACACAAACTGACAGATCAGCCTTACATTCACACCATGATTTAGGATTGAAAATTAAGGCTAAGCATGATGGGCAATTAAAATGGCTAAATCAATAAATACTAACATTTATCTATGCTTCGTTATGCTTCATTATGGATTAATGAATATGCTTCATTATGGATTAAATTCCATTACAAAGCTGGGTAGGATTATTTATCCTGCAGGTGATTTGACTCTGAGGAAGGGCAACTGGAATACAGCTGAAGAAGAATCACAGAATCAAACAATGCCATAGGTAGGGACACCTCCCGCTAGAACAGGTCGCTCAAGACATGATCCAACCTGGTCCTGAACACCTCCAGGGAGGTTGTGGAGCACAGAAGCACAGAATGGGATTACAGATTGGTGATTCTGTGCTCCACAGCCTCCCTGAGCAACCTGTGCCAGTGTCTCACCACACTCACTGCAAAGAACTTCCTCCTAACATTCAGTTTCAATCTCCCCTCTGACACAGGGACCCCCAACCTTCAGATATTGATAAACTTTGATCCAATCCCCTCTCAGTCTTCTCTTCTGCAGACTAAGCAGCCCCAGGTCCCTCAGCTTCTCCTCCTCCCCAGGCAGTGCTGCAGTCCCCTCAGCATCCTCACAGCCCTCCCCTGGACCCTCTCCAGCAGGTCCCTGTCCCTTTGCAACTGGAAAGCCCCAAACTGAAGGCAGTGCTCAAGGTGAGGTCTGAGCAGGGCAAAGTAGGGGGGGAGGAGAACCTCCCTGGCTCTGCTGGATACACTTTTCTTAGTAGACCTAGTGGCTCACCTCTATGCACTCAGAATAGTAAGTTTTCAGTAACTCAGTGGATAATTTTTTTTAAGCTGCACAGTGCAATGTGCAGTGCCTTAGCATAAAGGAGATATTCACATTCAATAACAGTTATTTAAGAAATAATTCCCAGAGCAAAGGGCAGAGGAAGAAATAGATGGCTTTTAAGGACTATTAAGCAGAATAAAATTCCAATGTTTCCTAACTCTCTTCTGAGTGTACTCCAGCTCAAGAACATTATTATTATTATGAGCACCTTGAAATAAACTCTGTTTGTACCCCTTGCAACTTCTGTTTCAGCATCCATGAAGGAGGTTGGGTAAGAAAAGCCTCTGCTTGGCATTTATGCCTGTTCCACCAGCTGATTGTTATGAAAGTTAATCATCTGGTATGG
>VWZI01013412.1:0-10344 GCA_013396835.1 Psilopogon haemacephalus | reverse complement strand
CTAATTTCTCACTCAAATTCTCCAACTAGCTCAAACCGACACAGCTTCAAGATGCGTGAATATGTTTGATAAGCTGATTAAACTGGGGTGATTTAGGGGCATGGGGGTGACTCCTGAATCATAGAATCAGAATTTCAGGGTCTGGAAGGATCCTTGGAAGATCATCAGGTCCAGCTCCTCTGCCAAAGCAGGATCACCTAGAGCAGATCACACTGGAACACATCCAGGCGGTTCTTGAATATCCCCAGAGAGGGAGACTCTAGGCAGATGGTTTCAGTGCTCTGTCACCTTCACAGTGAAAAATTCTTCCTCAGGTTCATATGGAACCTCCTTTGCCCCAGCTTCCACCCCTTTCCCCTTGTCCTGTCACTGGGCATCACCAAGAAGAGTGGACGGAGCACTTAGTGCCATTGGATAGCGCTGGGTGATATGTTGGACTGGATGATTTTGGAGGTCTCTTCCAACCTGGCTTATTCTATTCTTTCTATTCTATTCTATTCTATTCTATTCTATTCTATTCTATTCTATTCTATTCTATTCTATTCTATTCTATTCTATTCTATTCTATTCTATGAGGTTGGCTCCATCCTCCTGGCACTCACCCCTTAGATATTTATAAACATGAATGAGGTCACCCCTTAGACATGTCCTCTCCAAGCTGAAAAGGCCCAGCTCCCTCAGTCTCTCCTCATAAGGGAAATGTTCAACTTCCTTAATCATTTATGTGTCCCTGTGCTGGACACTGAAGCAGCTCCCTGTTCTTCCTGAGCTGGATAGCCCAGAACTTGACACAATACTCCAGATGAGACCTCACCAGGGCACAGTAAAGGGGAAGGAGAACCTCGCTCAGTGTACTAACTACACACACCCTTCTTACATACTCCAGAATGGCATTGACCTTCCTGGCCACGAGAGCACACTGCTGGCTCATGGCCATCCTCCCATTCAACAGGACTCCCAAGTCCTTCGCCCCTTCACTGCTCTCCAGCAGGTCAGTCACCAACCTATACTGATCCCTGGGGTTGTTCTTTCCCAGGTGCATGACTACACTTGCCTCTGTTGAACTTCATTAAATTTCTCCCTGTCCAACTCTCCAGCCAGTCTCTCTGAATGACAGCACAACTCTTTGGTGTGTCAGCCACTCCACCCAGCTTGGTGTCGTCAGCAAACTTGCCACTCCATGACGTCATCCAGGTCATTAATGAATACATTTAATAATACTAGTCCCAGTACCAACCCTGAGGAACTCCACTAGTTACAGGCCTAATAGGTTAAATGCTCTGAAAATGAAGGATGCTTGCATCTCTGCCCTGCTCTTTAGTGTCACACAGTTCCATAGTTTGCAGCTGCCTTTGCAGGCACTGAACACAGTTCCTCAAGACGGATGTATTCGCAACCTTGGAAATAAAATCTTCAGGCACTTTTTAAACATGTTGTTGCGATTATTAATTTTTATTGCTATTAATAATCGCGGGGGTTCCGGGAATACTTCCCCCAGGTTCTTTTAGATGTTCAGTTGGCAAGAATAACTACACAAACTCACTTAAAACACCAAATTAAACAGTTTAAACAGTCAGAACTTAGGAAACAGCCTAATAACAAAAGCAATCCTATCCGCGGATAAAAATACTCNTCAGTTGGCAAGAATAACTACACAAACTCACTTAAAACACCAAATTAAACAGTTTAAACAGTCAGAACTTAGGAAACAGCCTAATAACAAAAGCAATCCTATCCGCGGATAAAAATACGAACGCATGGTAGATACAGAGCTTTACCTGAGAAAGATGAAAGAAGGAGTCTGTCCTGAGTAAAGAGAAAAAAGAAGTGGATTTACCTTGCCGTGGTTGCAAAATGCTGTGATGCCGCTGCTGGTGCTTGCTGCAAAGCACGTGGCCGCTGCTGCACGGGGTGCGGAGACATCTATTTCTCGTGGCGGTGGATAGAGAAAGCGAGCTAACAGCCCATTGCACCCGCTTAAATACCTCATTAGGAAAGCATGGAACTGACCAATAGGCACTTAGCGTCCATCGTCCGGTTCAAAAGTCCCACGTCCATGAGTGGGTCTTAACACCCTGAGAGACAGCACAGGTCATCTGACTTGTGCACGTGACCTGTCCATGTGGCTTGAGACTTCCTGGTTTCCAAAACCACGTGGTCTGCTCCCTGCAACCCACCTCCGGACCTTACTATGGCAGGCGGGAGGGAGCCCCAAGAAGTGAACCAACTCTGGGCAGAAATTTTGCCCATAGCAGGACACATGTCGGCAACTAATACAAAGTGCAAGTTTCTACTGTCTTGTAGTATTTTTACTGCCATCTCCACTAAGGACAGAAATCTTCTGCTTTTGGGAATCTCTCCCCAAAACGGAGGTCTTAGTTTGATTTAATCTGATGTTTTAAGCTTGGGATTTGTTATGTGAGCCAGAGTCAGTTGAAAAGCAGGAAGCCTTTTGCACTTAATCTTGACAAATCAACATCAGTTGCAAAGTAGAGATTACACACTTTGAATGAAGACATTCTGGAGGGTTTTGTAGCTATTTCAGATAATATTTTAGAAAAGCAGCTCTCAGTCTGGAAACTGTCTGATGTGTACCACTGTGACAAACTTCTATAGTTGATACAGTGCAGTCTGAATGCAACACTGATGTGTAGAAGGAGTAAAATCTATACTAAGAACAGGATTGAGGTACATTATGGTGAATAACGTAGATTACCTAAAAGAGCATGGATTAGAAGATAAATCAGTGATGAATGGAATTAAAATGCTTGTAAACTTATTTACATAGCAGAGCTGCTGAATGCAGCACCTGTTCAAAATGGCTCCAAGACCTCATAGATATAGTAGGTGAATAACTCATTTGGCAAATTTTCTGTATACTCTGAACAAGTGCTTTTAGGATAGGAAGTAAATTGTCTGTATAAATAAATGTTCACTTTCATTATGAAACATATAAAAATAATGAATGTTTCCACCCAGTTCCATTAAAAAAAAAAAAAAGAATAAGTGTAAGACTATATAATATTGATATTCTTTAGTTCCTGGCAGAAATAAAAAGCAAAAAGAAAGAACAACAAACAGCAGAAGGCAGATGTAGACACTTTCATAGGATGTTTTACAGAAGAATCCTATGCATTATTTAGTGAGGCTACTTCTTCATAATCAAACCCAACCATGCACCCTAATATTTTTTGTGCCTTAGGTGTGCACATACTATAAAAATGATACAAGAAGTTCCCTTAATGTTTCTTTTCTTCTTTTTGGTGCCTTGGTTTCTATAAAAACAAAAATTGAGGAACACAGATCAAGCCTGATAGGAAAAAATATGCTTCAGCAGAAAACATCCTGGCACATGATTCTGGACATGGCTGAACTGCCCACTGGAAGAGCTTCTCTCCCTCTGTTCGCTAGAGACAAAGCCTGGCTTCTTAACTTAGCTGTCAGAGGGTGGATGACTCTGTGCTCATTGTGACTTTGTTCACAAATGTACAGTTTTACTTTGAGAATTGTGCATTTTGAGAAATTGAGTCCCCAGGAAGGCAATGGAACAGCAGCAGTGCAAGGAAAGGAGAGAAAACCTAAATAGTATATCTGTAAGAATGCACAAGTTGGTTTTTTTTTTTTTCAAACTCAAGTTGGATTAACTGTCATGTTAACAAGAAGCCAAAGTGCAAATATATTTTTAAAAGAAACAATTTCTCCTGTAACAGAGCAAATACTCCGAAATCCAGAAAAATAAACATAAAGTTTTAGTAACATTGTTTTTCAACATCTAAGAGTAAAAATGCATTTTATTGGTGCTATTTATTTCATCTTCTTGTGATTTTTATTTCTTTACTGGTATGGTCAGAAGTCATATTGGTGCAGCTGATACGGCCAAGTTGAGTATTGGCACACTGCTTGACAGCCCTGCTAACAAGTGCTGTTATTCTACATTATCGGGACAAAAATATGTCAGTAAGTGTTATATTGATTGCAGATGGCTTTTCCAAACAAATGCATGAAGTTTACAAGCAGTCTTCAGCCTTCTATAACTGTGCTTTATTTATCATAGAATCATAGAAGGGTCTAGGTTGGAAGGGACCTTTAAAAATGTTTCTCTCTGTTAAAAAATTACCAGGAGTTCTCTTCATAATATGTTTGCCTACAGGTTTCCAGCTACCTCTTTGAAAAGCTGGGGGAAGTATACTTGAAGTATACCTGATCCTGCTAAAGTACAGAGCCTGAGAGATCTTGGAAACAGATTTTTGTGTTCAAAATGCTGTTGAAAAAAAATTTAAATTTTCTGCAATCCTCAATTTGACATTTCCTACATCTAAAGGTCAGAAGAGACCATGAAAATATTTATTCTGATATTGCAGTTTTTTTGCCAGCTTCACCCTATTTATTGAATTAGTTTGACTTTCTGTATGTTTTCCAGTTAAGATCTCCAGTAAATTCTTCAGACATTTAGGCACTCCCATTATCAGTGCTGGCAACAGCTGTTGGCTGCCAGAAGCAGCGAGTGTGCGTCGACATTTGTGAATGTATTTTCTGACAGACTTAAGGAGCCATCTATGGTTCTTAAATTTCCCACTGAAATTCAGGATGGATATTGTCTGCAGAGGAATAATGCAGAAGAACGGAATTTTTCAGCCTTAGAGTATCACTTACTATCCTTTTTGAATCTTCTGTCTTCATGCTGCATGTCGCTTGGGTAGCTGTTCACATTGAAACGCCAGGAGTTGTAGTCTATATCTGTGAATATATTTAAGTGAAAAAGAGTAGCACAAGATGTAGACATGATTAAATTTCTATGACTTAAAGATAACTGTGAATCATTTTAAAATGTGCTAATGATTATGTCACTCCTCATGATCTCAGCAAATGTAAGGTAGTTCAACTTTCAATGAAAGAGCACCATGTTACATTTAATATGTCCAAAGATCTCCTGAGACTATCAGAATCACAACATTACAGAATTAACCAGGTTGAAAAAAGACCTCTGAGATTATCGAGTCCAACCTATCACCCAGCATCTTCTAATTAAATAAACCACGTCACTAAGTGCCTCATCCAGTCTCCTTTTGAACATCTCCAGGAACAGTGACTCCACCATCCCCCTGGAAAGCCCAATCCAAAGGCCAATCTCTCTTTCCATGAAGAACAGCACAGCTTAAGACTGTGTCCTCTTGTTCTGTCACTGGGTGCCTGGGAGAAAAGACCAACCCCCACTTGGCTACAACCTCCTTTCAGATAATTGCAGAGAGCAGTAAGTTCTCCCCTGAGCCTCCTCTTCTCCAGGCTGAACAACCTCAGCTCCCTCAACTGCTTCCCACAGGGCTGTGCTCCTGGCCCCTCACCAGCCTTGCTGCCCTTCTCTGGACACCTTCAAGTACCTCCACATCTTTCTTATATTGAGTGGCCCAGAACTGGACACAGTATTCAAGGGGTGGCCTGACCAGTGCTGAGTACAGGGGCAGAATGACCACCCTGGTCCTGCTGGCCACACTGTTCCTGATCCAGGCCAGGATGCCATTGGCCTTCTTGGCCAGCTGGGCACACTGCTGGCTCATGTTCTGTTGCTGTCAACAGTAATCCCCAGGTCCCTCTCTGCCTGGCTGCTCTCCAGCCACTCTGTCCCCAGCCTGTAGTGCTACATGGGGTTGTTGCAGCCAAAGTGAAGAACCTGGCACTTGGCCATGTTAAAACTCACGGCATTGGACTGTGCCCATGTGTCCAGCCTGTTCAGGTCCCTAACAGATCCACACATGTTCCCAACTTGGTGTTGTCTGCAAACTTACTGATGGAGGATTCAATCCCTTCATCCAGATCACCAATGAAGATATCAAACAGGTATAGGCCCAGCACTGATCCCTGGGGCACACCACTAGTGACTGACTGCCAACTGGATGTGGCTCCATTCACCACCACTCTCTGGACCTGTCCATCCAGGCAGTTCTTAACCCAGCACAGAATGCCCCCGTTCAAGCCATGGGCTGCCAGCTTGGCCAGGAGTTCGCTCTGGCAGACAATGCAATTGAAAAGAATCATGGTAGTTTCTTAAGGAGGTGTAAGATTGTGCACAGTTTGCAGAGGAGATAAAAATGGCTAAGCATAGTTTGGGATTACTCCAGCAATCTCTGAGATAAATTACTTCTGAGAGGGGAATATCTTGAAAGGAGCATGAGATAATGATAAAGGGACCTAGGTAGCATGTAGGGTTTTCCTCCGTTGATGCCATTAGGTGAGCATCACAACCTTCTCCTTTGTTTGCTTGATTGAAGGCCATTCAAATACACTCACCTCTGGAGATCTGAGCACTCCAAGATCTCATTGTCTTCAAACTCCTTTCTTCTCCTTCCTGACTAGTTTTAAGAAACCTGCTTTCTGAAAATCAAGAGGCAGCTTTTTAACCTGTTGCCTGCACTTCCGTTCACCACTGAAGGAAGGGCTGTAACCTTGCTACCCGCAGCTGTGCTAACATATCCTTGATCAGTTATCTTCTCACTGGATCAGCTCAAAGCTGCCAATACATCTGGGCTTTTAATTAAATTAAAATGGGAGGAAAAAGTTCCCCTTTCATGTGTGTGCTCTGAAAGGAACAATATCTTGCAAGTGAAGTGCACACAATGATCCTGTCTATTTACAAGTCTGAAAATCAGATGAAAATAGAAAAAAGGAAACTTTGTTCTGATTAAAACGACAGTTTGATATGAAACAAAAAGGATGGCTTTCTAAAACATTTCAAAAGATAGATTTTTCTGAAGCTATGTTTCTGATAGAAATTTCCATCCCACTTCCAGGGGTTTGCAGAAACCAAGTTTAAAAAAAAAAAAAGAATGAGTTGTAGGGCTTGAACTAGAATTGGATCCAGAGAATAATGAAAGTTGAGCATGTTTTGCCATTTCCCATGTAGAATGAAAAAAAAGCCATGGATATCAACATACCTTCTTTAAAGACAGCACTCAGTCATGTTCCTCCAAAATGAGGACTGGTTTTCTTGTTTTGAGTCACCTGTGGACCTAAAGATCAGACTTAAAGGAACTATACAAAAGCCTTTTCATGTTTTTGTTCCTGTCCTTCACACACTGAGTTCTCAGTGTCTGACAGAGCATTCACAGAGACATGCAGTGGCTACTGAAGTTGGATTCATAAATGGGAGAATGGTTTCCTGTATCCCATAGGCAATAACAATGAAGATACAAGTTAGAAATACACCTGGAGAAATCAAGATCTCCTGAGTTTTTCCTCTGCCTCATCCATGACAAGCTACCTAAAAACAATATATTGTTTTCTCAGTTTCCGTATCAATGGTACAGCCCAGATAAGCTTCATTTAAACAACAGCATTTGCCAGGTTACTGGTGGTTAAAACCAATCTGGGGCCTCGTAGATGATATATTTCAATTTAATTACATTTCCTGATAATGAATATGACTCCTATCTCTGAACAAATGACAAAATTATGTGATGCCAAATTCTGCTGCATGCAGAGCATAGCAACACAGACAGCCATAAAATCTTAATTCAGGAGCTGCAATTGATTAGCACCAGTACTACTGCTTACTCATCATTCCACAGCCAAGTCTGGAGTGGAAAGCTGAAAATTGTCACCTAAAGCAGGCAGAGATAACAAACTGACAGACAGTATGTTTTGAACAGATAGAAAATTGCCCCAAATATTTATTTCTTTTTCTCGGTAGAATAAGTGAAAAACAAGATCAACAATAAAATCTATGCAGGACTTACACTACTACAAACAGGAGTAAAGTATCACTCTGGCACCAAGACTGCAGTCCTGACAATGCTCACAAGTGCCTACTGAAAGCTATTGCTAGCTGACATATGTTGCTATAAGTGCTAATTAAATCTCAGGGCTGTGTTCTATTATTAAAACAAGAATCCTTAGTAGCTACTAAACAGAGCTGCCTCCCCACAGGAGCAGAGCTATCAGCTGCCTGGGTTTCCCTGATATGTCCTCCTTTTCTGTCCTTGGAGCACCATCTGAGCAGATTTTTGAACAAATGCAGCCTGTGTCTGGGGGTTTGGGAATTTCCAGCAGAAGCTTTGCAAGGAACAGGCTTGGCAGGCTGCAGTGGGCAACCACAGGGCAGCAGTGAGCTCAGGCAGGCAGAGGGAGGAAGAGAAGATGTACATACAATACTAGATCTGAAGTGCTGGCAGCTGCTGCACTTGGCCTGGGTCCACAGGCATGCAGATGTGAGCAAATCTGGGGCTTTGGGGCAGCAGAGCTTAGGGCAGAGTGATTAGGATTTTGGCACAGGAAGGGATTTAAGTCAGATCAATGAGCACAGGGATGTGTAGGGATATTAGGCTTATGTTACTGAGAGTTATACAGGGAAGACATTGGGGTTGGTGGTGGAGATCTTGGGGGAAACAAATAGGTGGGTATTGGGGCTTTGGACTGGACTTGGAAAGTGTGGAAAGCTGAGTCAGGAGGCCTGTGATCTTAGCCTTTTTTTTTTTTTTTCAATGTAGGGTTGTGGGTTAGGAGTGATGCTTCATAGACAGACAGGAGCATGATGTGGCAACATTTGCTTGGACACAAGGATTTTGGTTTGAGCATGACTCAGCAGCTCTTTTTCAGGAGAGATGAAGCACCTGGACAGCAATGCAGCCTTCTCCTTTTAGATCCTTGTCTCTATTTTTCATTTATTTGGAAATGCAGTTGCATTAATCATGATACATAGTAAGATATGACTTTACTTTTCTCCTGTGGAGAAGGTTTCACCATGTGTGAGACAAACAGATGAGAGAATAGACAACAGAAAATGAAGTGCCTCCCATTCCAACAGCAACAGCTGACACCCCTGTAGGCCAACACCCTCTTGGCTTGTATAAGACGCAGTATAGCCAGCAGGACTAGGAAAGTGATTGGCCTCCTGGTGAGGCACTGGTGAGGCCACATCTCAAATACTGTATTCAGTTTTGGGACCTTGAGTTGCTGGAATGCGTCCAAAGAATGGCAACAATGCTGTTGAAGGTTTTAGAGCACAGGTCTTCTGAGGAGTGGCTGAGGGAACTGCGAATGTTTAGCCTAGAGAAAAGGAGGCTGAGGGGAGATTTTGTCTCTCTCTACAACTACCTGAATGAAGGTTGTAGCAAGGTGGGTGTCAATCTGTTCTCCCAAGCCATCGGACAAGAGGACACGACTTCAAGTTATGTCAGCAGAGGCTTAGGTTGAATGTTAGGAAAACTTTTTGCACATAAAGGGTTGTTAACCATGAAATGCTGGAGATATTTAAAACTTGTGAAGATGTGGTGCTTACCAACAAGGTTTAGCGGTGACCTATCTGTGTTAACAGTTGGACTTGGTGATACTAAAAGTCTCTTCTAACCAATACAATTCTATAATTCTATGACTCCTTTCTGTGGTTAGTGTTTATATTATGAGCTTTTAACCATCCTCTTAGTGCAAGGACTGCAATGCCAGCATGAAGTAGTTGTCTTTTCCACAACTGCATATTTGTACGTATGACCTGTTTTAAATGAACATAGCAGCTTCCCTGCTCTGCTAATAATCACTGTATTTCCACTGAAAATAGAAGGAATCTCAAGCACCTAAGTTTGTATCCCTGATGCTTAAATCTAGATGACATCAATGCTCCTGATGTCATCTTCTTTCTGCATATAGATGTTTTCTAGAATGATCACATCTGCACACAGTTGGACTCAATCCACTTGCTTCCTTAAAGCTGGTGGACCGAAGTAATTCCAAATATAATGCGCAAAGCTTAGTGCTAGAAATGTAAACCGCAAACTCTCTGTAGTAGAGAAGTAAGAAAATCTCCTATCTTTTCCAGACAATGGATAAAAATATTGAAGTATTCTAAAAATTAACTTTTTGAAGAAGTCTGTGGCTCCAAGGATAATGTCCCTGCAGTACCAGACAAGTATGTCACACTGCTTGCATTGCCCTGAAAGAAAGAATATAAGGAAGATTTTCTTTTTTCCCGGTTCACTTATAGATTGCAGCTAACAGGCTGGCACTTGCTGTTAACTTTATCCCCTCAGCAAATCAGACAAACTATTCTAGAGAAAATATATGAAAATACGCACACAGTTAACAAAGGTGGAAATTCAGTAAGCCAAATACTGTAGAGGATGCATTAGAGTACTGTAACCTCTCCACACACAAGCATCTCTAGATGGATGCAGAAACATACAATTTCAATTTTCTATGTACAAATTCAGTGTTCCATTTTTAATAAAAACCTAAAAGTTTTTGTGATGAGTCTCACATAGCCTAGAAACATGATGTAATCCTGGAATGGTACGAGTAACTATGAGGTCAAAGACAGAAGACTGAAAGGTCTGTGTTGGAGTGTAGTGGGTTTGCAGT
>VWZI01013408.1:20274-31427 GCA_013396835.1 Psilopogon haemacephalus | reverse complement strand
GAGAAGAGAAGAGAAGAGAAGAGAAGAGAAGAGAAGAGAAGAGAAGAGAAGAGAAGAGAAGAGAAGAGAAGAACACAACACCAGGGTTTCCCCACACAGACTTATAGTTTTTAAGGAAACTACATTTCCCACTGAAGTAAAACCAGCAAAACTTCAGGTGTGGTGGGGAGAGCATTGAGCACACTCAGTTGCTTCAGGAAAGAATTTGAAGGCACAGAAGGCATAGGATTTCCTAATGTCCATGCATCAAATATTTGCCTTTGTTGTTTTNTCAAATATTTGCCTTTGATTTTTTTTTTTTCCCTATGGCAATAGGTGGTTAGCAAAATGGAAGGGAGTTTGTTCAGCTTCTGAGGGAATTATCCCCAGGCATAAAAGGATCCAGCTTTCTGTATTAGCACCTGCTTTGCTTCTTTAAATGGCATTTCATAGAATCATAGAATCAGCAACCATATCTACAGTCAGTACATAATGTACAGGAGAGGCTAATCCCACTGGAGTCGATGCAGTTTCAGTGGTGCTGAAGATAATAAGCAAGTCTACAGTGTGAAGTAAAACCAGCAACACTTCAGGTGTGGTGGGGAGAGCATTGAGCACACTCAGTTGCTTCAGGAAAGAATTTGAAGGCACAGAAGGCATAGGATTTCCTAATGTCCATGCATCAAATATTTGCCTTTGTTGTTTTTTTTTTCCCTATGGCAATAGGTGGTTAGCAAAATGGAAGGGAGTTTGTTCAGCTTCTGAGGGAATTATCCCCAGGCATAAAAGGATCCAGCTTTCTGTATTAGCACCTGCTTTGCTTCTTTAAAAGGCATTTTGTAGAATCATAGAATCAGCAACCATATCTACAGTTGGTACATAATGTACAGGAGGCTAATCCTACATGAGTTTTAGTGGTGCTGAAGATAATAAGCAAGCCTACAGTGTGAAGTAAAACCAGCAACACTTCAGGTGTTGTCTGGAGAGCACTGAACACACTCAGTTGCTTCAGGAAAGAATTTGAAGGCACAGAAGGGATCCTTTCTTGGGGCAGCCTTGGATTTGGTCGTGACTGCTGGGGATTACTGGTGTTTATGGCAGTGGCGTTGACTCAGAGGGCACTGTGGGTTGTCTTTGATGCTTGGTCTGGTCACTTTTATTTTTATTTTTAAGCACCTTTTAACAAAGCCTCTTCCTGCCATCAGACTCAGAAACTCATCCTCCAGTTCTTCTGAGGTGAGTTAATCTGGATATGCAACTGGAAGTTTCTAGAATGGGAGGCTCCCAGACAACCCTTAAGCTTTCCACTAACCTATCCATTAAAGCTGAAGCAGCAAAGATTAAGGGAAAACTACTGATTTGGTGGTCCAGCAAAAAAAAAAATAATCCACTCCCTTTGTATAACTCTGTCATATTTACACTGAACTGATGTGCACACTATGGTTACTACACATATGATACAGAAAGAAAATGAGATAGATACTCCGTGTCAACATTTTGCTCCTTCAGCCCTTATTTTAAGCCATGTTAAGGTGTCATTAGAATAACAGAGTCCACCAGAGCTGTTTTTGTGGGAAAATAAAAGCCAGATTTAATTGAGGTGATAGAATCATAGAGACTTTTTTTANTTTTTTTTTTTTTTTTTTTTTTTTTTACTTTTCATAAAGGACTTCAGTTACCATTGTCAGTGGTTGAATGGTTGCTAATGTCTCCCCACATCACAGAGCTCCTAAAACTTTTATTTACAAACTAGAACACAGGAGGATTTGGCTTGAACTTAAGGAGAAAGTTCTTTGCTTTCAGGATAATGGAGCACTGGAACAGGCTGCCCAGAGTGGTTGTGGAGTCTCCTTCTCTGCAGACTTTCAAAACCTGCCCGGACACATTCCTGTGCAACCTGATCTTGGAGTACCTGCATTAGCAGGAGGGTTGGACCAGATGATCTTCAGAGGTCCCTTCCAACACCTACCATCCTATGATTCTATGCTTCTGCTTGTCAGCATTGGAAAAGAGAGCTTACAGTCTTCTTAATATAACCTGACGTTGGACTTTTAAATGGTAGTTGTAGTTTGGCCCAAAAATCTGACTAAACGCTCCAGGTTGGCACAGAAATCCTTTTGAGATTGAAGGAAAGCTGTGAAAATAATGGAGGAAAGATGAAGCCAACATTGTCCTGGGTTGAGAGGGTCAATGTGGCGGTGCTGGCTGCAGCAGATTGCTGGTCACCCTCCTTGTCCGGACAGTAAGAGCGTGGCAGAGGGTTTGCCAGACTGAGAACTTCAGAAAGCAACGAAAATTCATTGTGTTTCTACGATTATTACTGATAACTGTCGTCGGTGCTGGGAGGAACGATTGAAAGTGCCTTTTTTTTCCTTTTTTTTTTTCTCTTTTTTTTTTTTTGTTTGTTTTTTTTTTTTAGAGCTTCTCGATTTACACGCCGAGGGATGCCTTTGAAAGTGCTTGTTTAGTCTCGAGCTGACTAATTCTCAAATTACATTCTTTCCCTGTCTTGTCAGTGAGGGGCTGTTCACCCGAACCTGCTGGTTGTGCAAGATCACTCCGCAGTGCAGGATTTTGGGTTTTTTTGAGCACGCTTTTGACGTGACATCGATTCAGGCTGATGCTTGTGTGCACGCAAGGGTCCCTTCCCGCTGCTCCGCTCAGATCTCTCTCCCACCCCCCCCAGAAAAAAATTAAACATCTGTTGGAACACTTTTGGCGCTAGGTGGAGAGAAAGAAAGAAATCTAAAGCTAACTCCACCTTTCCCTTCACTGACGACGTCCTGTGTGTGGCCTTGAAACGGGGCACCCTTTCGGGGATCCTCACCCAGGTCAGGAACCCCTGAAAGCTGAGCGCTATTTCCTAGTTAGAAATAATGACAATTATCCCTGGTGGGCGGCAGCTAACGAGCGGTGGTGCAGGTGGAAAGATGGGCTTCAGCAGGAAGGGCTGCGGCAGAGCCCTTACTGGCTGGAGTACTGCACGGTGCTGTACTTTGTCACTCTTCTCCGGGAGGTGCCAGGGGATGCGGCGCTCATTGCCTGGCCCAGGTGACAGTCGGCGCTGAGCATCTGCCCGGTGCTGCTCAGGCCCCCCAGATTCGCGCCACCCAGGCTTGTCCCCCCGAGGCTGCTCATCCCAGACCCTGACATTACCCTCTCGGTGACCACTACGTTGTGGGCGTTCGACAGCTCCGAGGGAATATTGATCAAGCTGCCCGGCAGGCCGGAGGCAGGCCTGAACACCCTTTCTGTCACCACCACATTCGACCCATCTACCAAATCAGGGATGCTGAGGGAGGCCGGGAGGCGAGAGTTGGGCGCGATCACTCTCTCCGTGACGATGACGTTGGAGCCGTCTGCCAGGTCGGGGATATCCAACATGCCACGCAGCTCGGAGGCAGGCGCGGGGCCAACGACTCTTTCTGTGACCACCACGTTGGATGCGCGCAGGGGGTCGACGCAAAGACCGGAGGAGCCAGAGGTGTAGGTCTCGGTCACCGTCATGTTGCCGTGCAGCAGAGGATCTGGCACTGGCCTTGGGGGCTGGATGGTCGACCCAGACGTGTAGGTGTTTTCGGTAACAACCGTGGTGGTGCCGACCGGGGGAGGCATAGGTGCGCCTCCGTTGACGACGATGGTGGTTCCGGGCGGTGGGAGGTTTAGATCGCTTTCGGGGTTGGGAAAGGTGAGGTTAATGCCTGGCCAGGGTGGGTTGACATCCGGGAAAGGTTCGATCTCTTTGCCCAGACAGATCTCTGCTAGGGTCTTGAATTTCGGTCCCAAGGTATCCAAATAGGTTTCGTCTGTGTCCTCCCCGATAAAGCTGCAGCAGCCCACGGAGCCGACGGGAGTGCCGATCCCTTCGTGATCGTATATTAGCAGGCAGTCATTTGCTGGGCGGCCTTCGTCTTCGTCTGCGTACACGAATGCTTTCTGTAGTTGGCAAAAGCAGAAAAAAAACAAAAGAAAAAGAAGAAAAAAAAAAAAAAGTGTGATTTTTTTTCATCAGGTTTTTAACCACGAAGGCTCAAAACGTAGCAAGGGTTTCCTAAAACCACAGTCGGGCACAGCTGACTTGAAAAACAAGACATCAACATTTCCGTGACCTTGAAAGGACTTTTTATTCAGATGCTACTCATATTTTAATCCTGTTTTTGCAAACATTTAGCATCCCTAATGTGGGGTGTGGCCGGCGGGTCTGGCCGTGGGGTGAAGGAGGAGGCTGAAAGGGTGGGGGAAAGAATGTCCTATTTGGGCAGCTGAATCTGGATGGAGCGGTAGAAAGAGGAGAGAAGCAGGATGGTGAGGGGTGCGGTGGCGAGGCCAGGACAGAGGAGGGGATGGGATGGCCACAGCAAAGAAAACTTGGCGAGCCCAGATGGAAATGCATTTTGAGCAGGGCAGGGATCACTCATTTGTGCTGGCTGTGGGGATGGTGAAGCGGTCAGCACAGAGGGAAGAGGCAGGATAGAGGAGAATTTAAAGCGAGTGAGGGGTGAGGGAAGAAGAAGGGAAGGATGGAAGGGAGGTGGGTGGGAGTGGCGGAGCATTTGGAGGTCGAGGTGGTCAGTAGGAGAGGTAATCTGTAGGAGGCTGAGGCTGGCAGAGAGTTGACAAGTGGTGCTCCCAGCTTTGGTGGCTGGGAGAAGTTCTTGTTCAGGACAAGACTCCTCTGGCTTCTCCTCTAGTGAATGTTGCTTAGATTTTGAAATGCAGCAATCCTGAGATGTTAACTGACGTTTTGGTGGCATATGCAGTTAACAGTATTTATGCCACACTTCATGGTAACCATGAAAATAGACCCATTAATCCTTTAACCATCTGAACTCTGTAGCATGATCTTTTCATCCCATATACATGGAGGGCAGCTGTTATCTTGCCAGTTGCAAAGGTGCATATTTGTATCTCTTGCTGTTCACAAGTCTTTTTGGGGAACAGAAATGGCAACAGAAATAAGGAGGGAAGAAACTGAACTGGTGTTTGGTTCTTCAAGGGTTGAAGCCAGTTCATGAAGCAAGCAGTAGGGGAAATATGTGGTAGCATTTTCCCCAAGTTACTATTCACAGTTCCACAGGACATCAGGGGTTGGAAGGGACCCAAGGAGATCATTGAGTCCAACCCCCCTGCCAGAGCAGGACCATCCAATCACAGCAACACATCCAGACAGGCCTGCAAAGGCTCCAGACAAGGAGACTCCACAACCTCTCTGGGCAGCCTGTGCCACTGCTCTGGGACCCACACAGGCAAGAAATTGCCTCTTGTGTTGAGCTAGAACCTCCTATGCTGCAGCTTCCCTCCATTGCTCCTTGTCCCATCCCAGGGAGCTGTGAGCAGAGCCTGTCCCCCTGCTCCTGACCTCCAGCCCTCATATTTATAAAGGGGTCTGGGTTGGTCTCTTCCCATGTGCAGCAGGTGACAGGACAAGAGGAAATGGCCTCAAGTTGCACCAGGGGAGCTTCAGGTTGGATATTAGGAAGAATTTCTTCTCAGCAAGCGTCCCCAGGTGCTGGCACAAGCTTCCCAGGTGGGCTGGTGGAGTCCCCATCCCCACAGGCATTTAAGGGATGTGTGGAAGTGGCTCTGGGGGAGGTGGCTCAGCAATGGAGGCTCAGCAGCAGGGGTGGGATTGAAAGGTCTGGGTGAGGGGCTGGGACTGGGCCACCTCAAAGGTCTCTTCCAGCCTCGACAGTTCTAGGGCTGGACGACTCCAGGACTGAAAAAAGAGGTGGCAAATACATAACTTTGGTGGTGGCTTATGAGGCTGGAATAACACAACTGCTTGCTGCAACGTCCCATCACTTCTAAGAAAGGGCTGTTGAGCAACCAGATCCATGCCAGAAGCCCCAAAGCAGTGCTACCAGTCTCGTAGCTTTCCCTACTACTATGGTCAGCTTTGTTCTTACATCAGTCAGAGCAGGGAAGATTCCATTTGGGTGGGGTTGTTTTGGATTTCCACCCCGTGGCTTGGGGAGGAGACTCTTTAACAGCAGGCTCATAGGAATTAGCAGTAATTACCTCAGAGAAGTAGTTGTCCAGGAAGGCC
Source organism: Psilopogon haemacephalus (assembly GCA_013396835.1). Lineage (NCBI taxonomy): Eukaryota > Metazoa > Chordata > Aves > Piciformes > Megalaimidae > Psilopogon > Psilopogon haemacephalus. The sequence goes on along the minus strand of VWZI01013408.1, from coordinate 25,402 downwards.
ATGTTCACCCCTCCTTCTCGATACTCTTTTATTGTCCCTCCAACTGACCCTTTTACTTCCCCAGTTCCAGAAATCCCTCCAGCTGTTCCATAACCAGTACCAGTGCCATAGCCAACCCCTGTGGTCTCTTCAACGCCAGAAGCTACTACTCCTCCTCCTCCGTATGTGTTTGTATAGATGTCTGAAAACAAACAAACAAACAAACAAAAAAAAAAAAAAAAAGGGAAAAGTTATCCTTCCTCTGCTCTGCACACCTTTACTCAGGATTTTCTAGTTGGTTTTATTTTGTACAAACAGCACTGAGTTCCTAAAGGTATTTTAGACCATCTTCAGTCAGAGATCCGTGCACATCTGCCAAACAACGAAACTGCAATCAAAACTGGGATCGTATTAGCATGCATGATGGGTGGATATGGCACTCTGGGACGTGGTTTAATGGCCATGATGGTCTTAGGTGGATGGCTGGACTCAAGGATCTTTGAGGTTTTTTTCCAACCAAGACAATTCTATGATTCTGTGATTCTATGTTGCTATAATTCTGTGGTTCTATGATTCTATAATTCTGTGATTCTATGATTCTATGATTCTGTGATTCTATGATTCTATGATTCTGTGATTCTATGATTCTGTGATTGTGATTCTGTGATTCTGTGCTTCTGTGATTCTGTGATTTTGTGATTTTATGCTTCTGTGAGCCTGTGCTTCTATGCTTCTGTGATTCTATGATTCTGTGCTTCTATGTTTCTGTGCTTCTATGCTTCTGTGATTCTATGCTTCTATGCTTCTGTGATTTTGTGCTTCTATGATTCTGTGCTTCTGTGATTTTGTGCTTCTATGCTTCTGTGATTCTATGCTTCTATGCTTCTGTGATTCTATGATTCTGTGCTTCTATGATTCTGTGCTTCTATGCTTCTGTGATTCTATGCTTCTCTGCTTCTGTGATTCTATGATTCTGTGCTTCTATGCTCCTGTACTTCTATGATTCTGTGCTTCTGTGATTTTGTGATTCTATGCTTCTATGATTCTGTGATTCTGTGCTTCTATGATTCTCCAATTCTATGATTCTGTGCTTCTGTGCTTCTATGCAAACCCACTATGCATTCTGTGATTCAATGACTATGATTCTCTGATTCTGTGATTGTGATTCTATGATGCTGTGCTTCTGTGAATTTGTGATTTTATGCTTCTGTGAGTCTGTGCTTCTATGCTTCTGTGATTTTGTGCTTCTATGCTTCTGTGATTTTGTGCTTCTATGATTCTATGATTCTGTGCTGCTATAATTCTGTGCTTCTGTGCTTCTGTGATTCCATGATCCTGTGATTCTATGATACTGTGATTCTGTGCTTCTATAATTCTGTGCCTCTGTGGTTCTGTGCTATGATTCTTTGATTCTATGATTCTATCATCCTGTGCTTCTGCGATTATATGACTCTATGACTCTGTTATCTTGATTTTATCCCTGAGGCCAGGCTGCATGTGCATATGTAGAAAATCTGCCTGAGATTTGAAAGCCTTGCCAGGTATTTAAAAATAAATGTATTTTGCAGAAATGAATCTGCTCAAAGGCTTAAACCTCAGACCTTTCATTCATACTGCAAGTCCTGCTGGCATTGGTTTGAATATCTGGAGGTGGAGAGTTGGAGAAGTTGGGCTGTAGCTGAGAAACCAAAGTGCTCCTTGAATCAGAAGACACAAAGTTCTGTAGCATTGCTTTATGAGGGCACACATAGAAAATTTTAGGACCTGCTTACCAGAGGGTTCACCAAAATCACCTCCTGCAGCTGTTGTTGGGGCGAGAATGTGAGAGACATCCTGGAAAACAACATTTTGACACTGTCAATGATGACTTTGAAATTCTCATGTGAAGACCAAGGCTTTGGTGAATCAGATAAGGAATGAGCAGACTAAACTGGTAATGATAGCTGCTGATTACTGTCTCCATTAAAGGGAAAGGAAAGGAAAGGGAAGGAAAGGGAAGGAAAGGGAAGGAAAGGGAAGGGAAGGAAAGGGAAGGAAAGGGAAGGAAAGGGAAGGAAAGGAAAGGAAAGGAAAGGAAAGGAAAGGAAAGGAAAGGAAAGGAAAGGAAAGGAAAGGAAAGGAAAGGAAAAAAACGGCTCTACATAAGTTTTATTCATAATAAAGGTAGAAGGGGTTTGTATTGACTTGTCCTACTCTGCACTGATGCTACTAATGCTAGTTAGTATTTCAGCTGATGGAATAGTAACACCCAACTGCTGGGGCAAGCTTAAACCCCACAGACTCCATCTGCAGATGCAGAATGCCCTTTCTTGTCTGCCTGGGAACTGCTGGCAATGCCAAGCTTCTAGCAGAAGGTGACACCATGCCATAACCACTTTCCTGTTTCTAGTCAAATGCAGTATTTTTGCAGAGTCGGGCTGCTGTGAGTTTTAGACACGGGGGATGTACTGACCCTGTCTTCAGGCTGTGCACCTTCTATTCCCCACGGGTGAATTGCTCCTTCTGTGCACTCAGGCACCGGCTCAAACCCAGTTCCGACTCCGCCTGCAGCGCCAGGTCCGCAGCCACAACAGTCACTCATCGACATCAAAATTGGAATCACTGAACAGGGAAGAAGCAGGAAGCAGGGATTTAGGGCATCTTTGCCTCCCAGGACCAGCTGCTTTTCCCAGAGGGCAGCTGCTCAGGAAGTTTTAAATAGTTGCCTTTAAAAAGTGTTCCAAGCCAAGCAGCCTGCGAGCCTGGCTGTAAGAATCCTTAGCTGCTTCTGGAGGTGTTTGTCTCTGGAAATTCGGAATAATTTGTACCTTTGGTTATAGCAAAGTGGGGGTGGAGTAGGGCTTTAACTCCACGTTTATGCCTGTGCACCTGGGAACAGACTTTGATCTGTCTCAGCCACTTGAATGTAAGTTGCATAGGAAAATGAAACCAACCCAACCGGTCCTGCTACGTGCAGCATTCAGTGCTAATCATTCTCAGCATGTAAGCAAGCATTTGTCTCTGCAGATAACTGCAGCTGGAAAGAAACACACATTAGCAGTAACAGGCATGTGAGGATCAGTGGAGAAAAATCTGTCTGCCCACAGTGGCTAAGGCTCTAGCTGCAGTTTTCACATCCCCAAGATCTGAAGGGGGCTACAGAAAAGCTGGGGAGGGACTTTTTAGGCTATGAGGGAATGCCAGGACTAGTGGGAATGGAGCAAAGCTAGAAGTGGGGAGATTGAGGCTGGAGGTGAGGAGGAAGCTCCTGAGCATGAGAGTAGTGAGAGGCTGGAATGGGTTGCCCCTGCAGGGAGGGGGTTGGGTTGAGATCCCTGGAGGTGTTTTTGTCCAGGCTGGCAGAGGCTGTGGGCAGCCTGCTCTAGGGTAGGGTGTCCCTGGGCATGGCAGGGGGGTTGGAACTGTCTGATCCTTGTGCTCCCTTCCAACCCTGACTGATTCTAGGATTCTATGATCTAGGGTAGGGTGTCCCTGGGCATGGCAGGGGGGTTGGAACTGTCTGATCCTTGTGGTCCCTTCCAAACCTGATTCTAGGATTCTGTCCCACAGTCTGCCTAGCTAAGCTAAGGTGGAACCTAGCTGACCTTACAGATGGAAAAGTCATTGCTAATTTTTATCCTAATTATTAGCTCTTTGCAATTGATGACATTGCTGTTTGGATGAGATTCAGTTTCAGGTTAACACAGACAATTTAACACACTTAAATGAACACTGAGTTGCCTAAACTCCTGTTATAATCAACAGAAATAAAGCCAAAAGGGGGGTTGGAATTGGATAATCCCTGTGGTCTCTTCCAAGCCTGACTGATTCTATGATTCTGTGATCTAGGGTAGGGTGTCCCTGGCCATGGCAGGGGGGTTGGAACTGGATGATCCTTGTGCTTTTCTATGACTACTTAAAGGGAGGTTGTAGCCAGGTGGGGTTGGGTTCTTCTCCAGGCATGCAGCAGCAGAATGAGGAGACACAGCCTCAACTTGTGCCCGAGTTGGATGTTAGGAAGAAGCTCTTCACAGAGAAAGTGATTGGCATTGGAATGAGCTGCACAGGGAGGTGGTGGAATCTCCATCCCTGGAGGTGTTGAAGCAAAGCCTGGATGGGGCACTTAGTGCCATTGGATAGGGCTGGGAGATAGCTTGAACTGGATGAGCTTGGAGCTCTCTTCCAACCTGGCTTATTCTATTCTACTTCTATTCTATTCTATTCTATTCTATTCTATTCTATTCTATTCCATTCCATTCCATTCCATTCTAAGCATTTTCTTCCTGTCTGATGGTCTGAGAATGGGATAACAGCAGAGGAAAACAACAGTCTAAGTCTTAGGAAGGCAATAGCTATTTCTGAACGAAACAGTTATACAAAGATATAGAATGTCAAAGACATAGAAATCCTTATAATTTAAAAGGACATTTTTTTTTTTCCCCCCTCTGCCAAATGCCCCGTGGCAGCCAACAGGTTAAAAAAACCAGCCAGAAAAATCGACCTCACCTTAGAAGAGTTTTTAAAAGCCCCCTTCCGTAAAAAGGTAACACAGTTGTTTTTTTCCTTAACTTTATACTCACAAACGAATATTAATCCTCCCAGGAACATCAGGCCGATGGCAGAACCGCTAAGCGTGGTGGCAGACTCGAGAGCTCTGCCGTAACTTCCATCCCCATAACCATAGTCGGTGGCCGAGGTATATCCATAGCCGCCTTCGCCGTATCCATCAGTGTAACTCTGCCCGTCTGTTGTGTCTTCTCCTCCAGGTCTGTACTCACCACCGCCACCTCCCTCTGGCTCCGTTCCTACTCCCCCTTGCTGCCCTCCTTCAATCCCGCCGCCGGCGCCACCACCACCAACGCCACCTCCACCAGTGCCACCACCGCCGGCAGCACCGCCGCCGCCGCCAGCACCACCGGCACCACCACCGCCTCTGCCACCAATGATGATTATTCTGGTGGCCCCACTGGTGCAGTAGTTGCGACTGTCACACTGGCAGGCTTGCACGGGAATGATGTGTGGTTTACGGCAGCGTCGGCCTTGGCTGTCTCTGACATTGACATAGATCCTGTACATGTAGAAGTCCATGTTCTGGTTCACGAGTTCTGCAGCGGAAGCTTTAGGGGGGGGGTGAAGAAAAGAAAAAGAAAAAAAAAAAAAAAGAAAAGAA
>VWZI01013405.1:10245-22722 GCA_013396835.1 Psilopogon haemacephalus | reverse complement strand
AATTTTTCACACAAATTCTCCAATTAGCTCAAACCAACACAGGACTTCAGAACATCAGGCTTCAGTCTCTTCAAGGACCTCCTTTTCAGGTGCCATGGGAAAGAACTCCAGAAGGAAGGGAGCTCAGGAAAGCTGGTCAATGCTCAAGGATCACCTCCTCCAGGCTCAGGAGCAATGCATCCTAAAAAAGAGGAAGACAGGTAAGAATGCCAGGAGGCCTGCATGGATGAATGGAGAGCTCCTGGACACACTTCGATGCAAGAAGAAAGCCTACAGTGTGTGGAAACAAGGACAGGTAACCTGGGACAAATACAAAGACATTGTTCGTGCAACCAGAGATCAGGTTAGGAAAGGTAAAGCACAGATAGAGCTGGATCTGGCTAGGGACATTAAGGGGAACAGGAGGACTAGGGAGAATGTGGGACCTTTTCCAGAAGGGAAATGGAGAGCTGGTGACAAGGGATATGGATAAGGTTGAGGTGCTCAATGACTTCTTTGTCTCAGTCTTCAACAGCAAATGCTCCAGCCACAATGTCCAAATTCCAGAGGGCAAAAGTAAGGACTGGGGGAAGGAAGATCTGCCCACTGTAATTGAAGATCATGTTCATGAGCACCTAAGGAATCTGAACATGCACAAGTCCATGGGGCCTGATAAGATCTACCCACGGGTCCTGAGGAAACTGGCAGAAGAAGTTGTCAAACCACTGTCCATCGTATTTGAAAGGTCATGGCAGACTGGTAAAGTTCCTGTTGACTGGAAAAGGGCAAATATAACACCTATCTTCAAGAAGGAAAAAAAAAGACGACCCTGGGAACTACAGACTGGTCAGCCTCACCTCTGTGCCTGGCAAGATCATGGAGCAGATCCTCCTCAAGTCTCTGCTAAGGCAGACGGAGAACAAAGCAGAGGTGATTGGTGGTAACCAGCATGGCTTCACCAAGGGCAAATCATGCCTAACAAATTTGGTGGCTTTCTATGATAAACTCACAGCAGCAGCGGACAAGGGAAGGGCAACTGATGTCATCTACCTAGACATGAGTAAGGCCTTTGACTCTGTCCCACATGACACCCTGGTCACCAAACTGGAAAAATACAGACTTGGGTGGACCACTCACTGGATAAGGAATTGGCTGCATGGTCACATGCAGAGAGTGGTCATCAATGGCACTATGTCCACCTGGAGACCAGTGACAAGTGGCGTCCCTCAAGGGTCAGTGCTGGGACCAGTGTCAGCAATATGAAGAGAGGACTCAAGTGTGTTTTCAGCAAGTTTGCCGATGACAGTAAACTGTGTGGCACAAACAACTTGCTAGAGGGCAGGAATAGCATCCAGAGGGACCTGGACAGGCTGGAGAGGTGGGCCCAGGCCAACCTCATGAAATTCAACACGGCCAAATGTAAGGTCCTGCACCTGAGTCAGTGCAATCCCAAGCACAAATCCAGACTGGGTGGCGAGTGGCTGGAGAGCAGCCCTGGGGGAAAGGACCTGAGGGTCTGGGTTGGTGAAAAACTCAACATGAGCTGGCAGTATGTGCATGTGGCCCAGACAACCAGCCATGTCCTGGGCTGCAGCAAGAGAAGTGTTGCCAGCAGGGCAAGGGAGGGGATTCTCTCCCTTTACTCTGCTCTCGTCAGACTCCACCTGGAGTACTGTGTGTAGTTCTGGAGTCCCCAACAAAAGAAGGACATGGAACTGCTGGAGAGAGTCCAGAGGAGGGCCACAAAGATGATCAGAGGGCTGGAGCACCTCTGCTATGGGGACAGGCTGAGAGAGTTGGGGCTTTTCAGCCTGGAGAAGAGAAGGCTTTGAGGAAACCTTATAGTAGCCTTCCAGTATCTGAAGAGGGCCTACAGGAAGGCTGGGGAGGGACTGTTTACAAGTTTTTGTAATGACACAATAAGGGGTAATGGGTTTAAACTGGAAGAGGGGAGATTTAAACACGGTGTTAGGAGAAAGTTCTTTACAGTGAGGGTGGTGAGGCACTGGAACAGGTTGCCCAGGGAGGTTGTGGCTGCTCCCTCTCTGGAGGTGTCCAAGGCCAGGTTGGATGAGGTCTCAAGTGACCTGTTCTAGTGGGAGATGTCCCTGCCTATGGCAGGGGGTTGGAACTGGATGATCTTTGAGGTCCCTTCTATGATTCTGTGATTCTATACCCAAACTCCTACATGACCATTTACCTACAAAGGTGCAAAATAGTCTTAATCACACCCTGAAACTGACAACAGTCAATTTTAAGGGGACAAACATTTTGTACCTTTGGGAATATGCACACTAGAGATAATGCAATGCTCTTCAGTTAATATTGGTTAGTCTCAGCCTATAGCCTGTTATCTAGATGACTAAATCACAAATTCATGCTCAAAACTCCAATTTCAACTTGGCTTGGCTATCTTTGTACACGCTGTATCTGTCATGTTTAGCTAGTGCTGATATTTTGCTAACAATATGAATGAATCATCCTCTGAATCACTTCTGATTTTCTCTCAGAGCTCTTTAAGAGCTACTATAATACTGCTATTCTGAATGTTATCTCTCAAACTGAAAGGTCTGAAATCACTGGTAAGACTCACCAGAAGCTAGGTGGTAAATCAGCTTTCCAACATTCATCCTTTCATTGTTTTCTACTCTCTCTCTGGCTTGTTCTGCCTAGTATGCCAGAATCACAAGACTTTGGTATAGGGAATTTCTCAGATTAGTGTATCATTTTCTAACTTTGATTGTTTACTATTTTTTTCTGGAAGATTGTGTATTTGTCCAATGTAGTTCATTAGAGAGACACACAGCATGGAAGACCTAGAGGAAATACATATAATAATATATTTTTATTAAAATATAATTATTACAATAGTGATTTTTTTAATTCAACTTCTTTTTTCAAACTGAAAAAATATTAATACTGTGGAGTGATTAATTAATAGTATTAGTACTTGTATTAGTGTTAGAATTAGAATTAGCTGAGTAAGAGGTTGTGGCTCATTCAGTTTCTAGGATGGAAAAGCTTTTAAACTTTGGTAATGTTTTAAAACACCAGAATTTCCTTTATAATAGGAAGTGTTTATTTACAACTAGTTCATTGTAATAATATATTGGTGGAACAAACCAGTCTAGGGAAACACCTTTTATTTTATTCAGAACATACAAGGAATTTTGCCTGAGGCATCAATCCATGGCATAAATACCAAGATGCAAAATGAAGCCCAGAAATACAACCAAAGAAGGTTAATGTTTCCAGGATGGTTATGCCACACAGATTATGTTCAAAGGTCTGCCAGGCCCATAGAATGTTTTGAGTGTGCAACCTGCAGCTCTCAGGGTTGCTGCTTCTTGTAGAGGACTAGGGGACTCACAGAGCACCTGAAGGGAGGCAGCCTGCCACACAGCTTGACCCACATCAGTCCCTCCTACTGTGATACATTCTATATCTCTGCTGCTATCTATGGGGTTTCCTTTCAAATGACTGCTACTCAGACCTCAGCAAGGAGTAAGCAGAAAGAGCGCATCATCTGGCAACAATCTTTATCCTATCTCCAAATCTCTCAGTTCTAAATTTCAGGTTTTGCAAGTTTGACACAGCTCATGGGCAGAGGTTTCACTATGCCCACCATTACTCTCAATTAACAATGATAGTAGTAATGCTTACCCTTTGTAAAAGTCTATTTTCATAAAGAGTAAGTAATATTAGCTAATCACACTACAATAGAATGGTTGCTTATCATTCCTACTTTTTATAGTGCCATGAATAATCTGACAACTATTTCTGTAGCTCATAAACAGCTTGTTCACTATTCTGTCATTTTCCATTTTCAGCTCTAAATTTCAGGTTTTGCAAGTTTGACACAGCTCATGGGCGGAGGTTTCACTATGCCCACCATTACTCTCAATTAACAATGATAGTAATAATGCTTACCCTTTGTAAAAGTCTTTCTATTTTCGTAAAGAGTAACTAACATTAGCTAATCACACTACAATAGAATGGTTGCTTATCATTCCTACTTTTTATAGTGCCATGAATAATCTGACAACTATTTCTGTAGCTCATAAACAGCTTGTTCACTATTCTGTCATTTTCCATTTTCCTTAAACTATAAATATTGGACATTAACTGAAGAAAATAAGAAGTTTGTCAAGTGCATGCTAAAATAAAGCATATAATTGTGTTAATATGTTATACTGGAGAGTGACCATGAGCAAACTGTGCACATTCTTTTACTCAGAATGTTTACATCTATATCTCTAATTATAGGTGTCTGCCAAAGACTGCATTGTTTGAGAATTCAAATGTAAAAATTAGTTTTTCTGGAATCTGTTCATATTGATTATTTAAAAGAACTCTGCATTTATTGTTTCAAACATTAAATACTGATATATTATGCTAACACCTACTGTAGCTGTTTATACACTATAATGGACAGAGGCCACAGTTTAAGCAACTTACAGTTCAGTATTCAAATTCCAGTTTGTTGTTGAGAAGCATCAAACTCTGTGTCTTTCCCACATTCTCATCAATAAAATTATTACTTATAGCCTCAGATAATCAGCAGACAGGTCAGGAAATAATAACTGCAAACTTACCACATTTTATCCTGGGCTACCTAATCACAAGGAATAATCACTCTGTAGCAAAGAAATAAATTTCTTTCCATATTCAGGAGTGAAAATAATTTCTTTAGCAAACAACTGTTTCTCTGTGCTTTCATTTTTTTAATGGAAAAGCACTATTGCCTTATTTCATGAGATCCACTGTGGTTTGGATCACAGTTGCTTGCCAGTGGTATTATGAACCTTAGCTGAAGACAATGTGAACTATTTGCATTGGTAGCGCATTTTCTTTGGGGTCCTGAACCTTGATTTCTCTTTTAAGATCTGATTGCTTTGAGATTTCATTCACAGGCCTCTGTGCTTTAAACTCCCTGCATTATTAGTCACCAGTCTTACAGAGGACAGACACAAACTGTACTACATCCTTACTAGTATCTGCAAGAGAATCAGTTATCTCTGCCTCAATCTCTTAGAGACAAGCAGATCCCATTATTATTCCTTTATTAGTATAGGTTTATGAGCATGGTGCTTTATAAGGAAAAGATGAATCACTGTTCCAAGAGATCTCACCCTATAAATTAAATGTGATACATGGAATGGTGATACCAAGATGGTTGAAGAAGGAATACATTTTAATGTATGAATTTATTGAAAGATTTCATAACAAATTACCTTTATGCTCGTGTTTCGTTTGTGCAAGATACACAGCTCAAACACAAAAGATAAGTAACTACAATCAAAATGGGAACCTGTTGCACTTGCAAGAAGACAGCAAATGCATAGAACACAACATTTGTTCTGAAGAAGATACTGCAGTACTTTGAAACAAAATTTATTCTTAGCCACCAAAAGAGATATTAAAATATGTAATGACTCATCTCAGCAGGCACTGAATTGAAGCCTTAATCCCAATCCTAGCAATAATAGTCATAATGCTCCCATGGGTGAAGCAAACACTTTTACAAAATTACAGGTACTCCAAAAGCATACGTGAACATTCGTCTTGCTTCAGACTGTGAAAGAGCATCCTCTCTTTGCTCTGAGCCAGGGCACAGAGATCTGACAGAAAACCTCTTCCAGCCCAGGAGGTGCTCTCTACCCATGCTCCCCTCAGACACCCAAGAACCTCTGCACCATCTACTGGTACAAACCCCTACCAGCAGGAGTCAGGACAAGAAAATATAACTTTTAAAGGCAAATCTAATAATTAATTACTGGGGGAAATTACCATTTTGGCTATCCTACTTTTACACTGTAATACCTTGTACACCTGCATATATGGAGAATTGGAAGTGCTTATTTTCCTAGGTATTCCACATCAAAGGTAACATCAGACATACACTAATCTTTCAAGACCACTTATTACAAAGTAATATATTTCAGTGCTTTTCATCTGAGTGGTAGCACAGCTTACAGTGGAAATATTTTATTAAACGAAGTAATAAGGTACTTAACCACTGTAAGCATGAGGGTCAGGAGGAAGCCACTGGTGGGGAACACTTGGACACTTGGAGTAGCAGGTTCACACATGATTGCACAGTTAATTGAAGGAGAGCAGATATTAGAAATTAACCGAGAAAGAGAACGTGGTATCATATGGAATTGTCAATACTCTTGAACAACTTTTGTCTTGTTTTGCTGTGGTAGACATCTATCTTGCAGGTCCTGCAATTCTGTGTAGACTTGTCAAGAGGCTACTAATACAAACAAGGCAGACAGAGGAGCAACTCCCAGTATCATGAGACTACCTGCTCTGTTTCCTCTAGCAGATTTGGAAGAAATTCAGCCTGGGGATGACTATGGCTGAACTGTAAATAAGTGTGTTTGTCTCTATCTGAAAGGTTTTCTGTGTACCAGACAGCCCAACACGAATCACTGTATTTCTTCAGGACCACCCTGTCATGTTTTGTGTAATGTTCACAGACACCTGAGCATGACCGTAGTAAACAAAGGGAAGGCTGTGGCTGTCAGGAAAGCCGGCAGCTCCCAGCCTAGAGAAGCCCTGGCTAATTGGCTATGTGCTTATTTTATGTTCTTAGATTGCCACCCTCTGACAGCCCAGCAGATTAAAACACTGCTGTTAAAAGGACAGTTAAAGTCTGAGCAAAGCATGTGTGTAAAGTGCAAGCCTGAATACAACACAGTGGAAATGCATCGCTACTGACATGGTTTATCTTGAATTTAATATCTTTCAGGTTTTATAGTAAGTTTTCCTGAATATTTTTCATCTATTACTGAACAGAATGTGTTTGTTTTTGTTTAAAAGCTGATTTGAGGATGTGTAGCAGAGAGAGAATTTGACTCAATGCAAAATCCTAAATCAGTTTCCACAAGGGTTAGCTCAGCCCCTCAAGAAATTATAGATCACAGATGAGCTATTATGTTATCCCACATATACTAAAGGATCTAAGTCACAAAATAGGAATACAGGATACACAAAATAGTAGAGAACATTTATTAAGGATTCATGAAAGCAGGAATACCAAAATACCCATGTACATTATACACAGATGCTGTGAATATCAATCCACATACAAGAATAGCAGCCATTGCTGCATAATAACATTGAAATTGGCTTTTCCTCATATATTGAGGGATATAGCCTGTCTTCCTGACCTACCTGCTCAGTAAGACCTTGCCTGAGAATACTAACAACATTTGTACCTATCTGAATTATACAAATTATACAACAACCAAAGGGCACAAAATACAGACCATAAAATAAACACTCATATATTCTCATATGAAATGTGAAAGGTAATTTTACATACTGATTACTTTTTTTCTGGAATTGCTAACATCTGAGAAAGCAGTTCATAGAGAATAACCAAAAAACAAAAAGCCATATATATTTGTTTTGAATGAGGAGATTACATATGTTATGTATGCAATTTTGGTTGATACCTTGTGAAGAGTATTTTTATGAATATGAGAAAGACATTGATAAATGGAAAAGAGCACAGTAGATGTTTACCAAAACATTATGACAGCAGAGCATGGCATACAAGGTGAAGTTGAAGGAATTTGTGTGACAACACCCTGTTCAGTCTGGTCTATTTCTGCCAGGTAGCAACCTTCTTCAGCACCAGGGATAAAAAGGAGAGTAAAACCTCTGCAAATACAGAGTGTTGATCGTAGGATAGAGAACTTAATATTTTGTTTTGTTAGGTTGATTCACCAAAACACAGTTGCAAAAGCAGAATGTCCTCCAGACTAGAAATGGGAAATGACACATTTTGCCTGAAAAAAAAGCTTTGTTCAAAAGGGACATTTTAAATTATCTAGTCCTTATCAATTTCGGGAACTAGGACACACAAAATATGCTGCACATTGCAACTTGATTTTCAATCATGGATGTCACCTAAACTTTGAGAAAATAAGATGGTGAAATTTGGCATGTTGCCTATGGTCAGCATGATTTTAAAATAAATATTATCCTAAGTAACTGCTGTGGCTTTGGGTGTTGTTTGTTGCTTGTTTTGTTTTGGTTTTATTCTTTCTCTTCTGTGACTTTATTCTACCCTTTTTATATATAACTGAAACATTTTTAAAAGCATTTCTGGATGGTTTCTATGAAACTTGAACAAGAATGAACAGGAACTCCAAATAAGTAAAGTAAGTAAGTAAGTAAATAAATAGATGGGCATGGGTATTGTGAGGCCCAGATAGTAGGAAGTGACATAGTTCAGCAGTAAAAAATAAATAATTGTGACTACTAAAAATAACATGATTTCCCTTGACTATAGGAACAGGTGTTTCTGTTTATTCAAGGGAATAATTGCTAGAATTTTTACACTATGTTTGTTGCTGTAGAGCTGAGAAAATTCTCAGTCACAGCTCTATTTATTTACCCATTTAACATTATAATTGTTTCTTAAAACTAGTGTATACCTTAAAGCTTTTTAAGCATATTGCCAGAGAAAACAGATCTTGAGAACACTGAAATTATATCAGTTCTTCAGCAATTATCAAAGACTTTAACTAAAATGTATAGTAAGTTTAACATTTTTAGACATCTAGTAAAGGAATAAAATCAGCCTTCCATTTAAAAAAAAATCAACGAATGAGAAAATGCAGAGAAATAATAAAATAAGTACGTCTAAATGTACACATCAATTTAAAAGAAAAATGAAAAATGCATGTTTAAAAATAATTCAGTTTTAGAAAATACTAATATGACTGTTATTAGATACACAAGAATATGGAATATTTACTGATATATCAGAAGGCACTTATCCTCAGTGTTATCATTGTTTGCAGTTGAAACCTAACATTGATTTTCTGTTATCTGTAGATGAAACTTGACATGCTCCTCTGTTTCTAAACAAAAAGAAAAAAAATGTAGATTTACAAGGAAGAACATATTTGGCAAAAGATAAGACTGTGCAGAAAGTATCTCTGCCCAAGTAAGAGCCCAAGTAAGACTAGAGAGCATTTTGCTAAATACATCATTGTCAATTAAGATCTTTCTCTCCTTTGCATTGTCTACAGCACAAGACGAAGGAAGATATGGGACAATAAAAGACAGATCTCCTCCTCTAAGAGGAGTTAATATGCGAGTGAAGCTGAGCCTGGGAAAACATGGAACTGAGAGGAAGATGTTTTATTTTGTCTTTGTTTCTGACTATCCAAACCTATTTAATTTGGAATATGTAATTTTCCCCATGATGAGTTTTGCTTCACTCGAGCTGGTAACTTGCAAATTATTTTCCTGTCTTCCTGTACTTATCCTGACCCATGAGCTTCTCTTCTTATTTTCTCCTCCTGTCCCATTGCAGAAGGAGAAGTGTGGGAGTGTCTAGGTGGGTGTCTGGCCACCAGTTAAAGTCAGCCTATTGCAATCATAGAGGTTGGTAACATCATACAAGAATATAAAGCAATAAAATATACTGGCCTAGTCAGGATTGGGGACATGCACACAAATAACCTTCTGAAATTGATCTTTAGTGATAAAGGAATTGCTTCTAAGTATAATAAAATTAGCATTCTAGTAGCAAAGAGAAAGGAAAAAAGGTCTTTGATAAATAGTAAAATGGTACTAATAATGAAAACAGAGAAAGAAAGGGTGTACATCCAACATGACTTTTGAAATCACTTTGTAAAAAAAACATTCTGTTATTTTAATTGCCTAGATTTAATTATGTATTGACAGGAGAAGCAAAAACTATATTTGCACAGTTTCATTACAGAAAAATACATCCATATTTTCAGAATATTTGCAAAACTAAGTTGTCCTTTTTTTTTTTTTTTTTTTTTTTTTTTTTTTACTTTCTCTTAAAAAAAATCTAGTCCAGAAAGGATTCACCATAGCAAAAATCTGTCCAAATTTCTCTTGCTCTGGAAAGCTATGAGCATGACAAACCAGGAGGTTATAGTGGAAACTATTTTGCAACTGTAACTACAGTGCCCTAAATGAATGCCCTCTCTTATGTGCAAAGATGTCCCAGATGAACACTTCTGCTTTAGAAAGTATCATTGTGCTCAAATCCCAGGCAGCTGAACAAAATGTCCTCGGTGTTTTTGCAGTAGACAGTCTCAGTATGTTGTTCTCAAGTGGGAGACAGTAGGTGTCCACCAGGGTACTCACATGATTTCCTGTTTGGGGCTGTATTTGTCTGATGTTCATTTTAACATTCTACATTGGGTAATATTTCTTCTTAAACCTCCAAAGCATACAATTAAGGAAGAGTGTGAAATGGTTGATTTAATGAAGTTAAAAGTCCTATCCAAACTGTGTGCCAGCTACCAAAGAAACATTTGGAAATGTTTCAGT
The DNA here is from genome assembly GCA_013396835.1 of Psilopogon haemacephalus. Lineage (NCBI taxonomy): Eukaryota > Metazoa > Chordata > Aves > Piciformes > Megalaimidae > Psilopogon > Psilopogon haemacephalus. The sequence continues at coordinate 12,408 of VWZI01013405.1, read as the reverse complement.
TTTATCCTTACTTTCCAAAGTGGGCTTCTTCCAGCCACTGAAGCAAGAGGCAGAAAACCTCCTTAGAAAACCTTATTGAGTCAGTATACAGCCTTCTTCTCCCACACCAATGTCTCCCAGGTGCTTTGAAGCGCAAGCTTTAGTGGCTTCCTATTTAGCCCCCAAAACTGGTAAACTTCTGAAGATATTATTACAAGAAGCATTACAATAGCACTTCTAGTGTTGTAGCCTGGGCTAGAGGATCTCACCACACTGTGCCTTAGACAAACCACAATATGAAGATCTTGTTGTACAAGAGATATAATTCAAGACTGGGAAGAGTGAAATGATTTATCTTAAAGGGCTTAGATGAAGCAGAAGGTTTAAAGAACAGGAAGGAGAGATATGAATACTCCATTTTTATGCTTTATATCATGCTGGAAAAGAAAATTAGTGGAAAGGGCTCACAGCCTACTGCTGCTGCCGTGAGGATATGCCTTGCAGGTAGAGGTATAGCGCCATCACATCTTTGTTTTTTCTCACCATTTCCAACTGTTGTATAGCATCCCAGCCGAGCCCATGCCCCACCTGGGCACTGCCAAATGCAGCTTTTGAATGGAACAACTGGCAGGGGACTTCAAGAGCAGGAATGACAGTACTGACCTCACATAACCTGAGCAGACTTTCACTTGTCCTGTCCTCTGCTAGGATGACTCACTGTGGCACTGGCATCAGTGATCCTCAGCATTGACCAATGGCACACATGGAAGAAGAGGGAGGATTCAGAAGTAAACAAGTATTTAGGCAATGAAGTCCTTTTAAAGTTCAAGATGCTTTGCTTACAGTGTTTCAGTGGGAAAGCAGGACAGCTGAAAAGTGAGATTTGACAGAGATTAGAGAGATAAAATTTGAAAAATAAATAAGAAAATTATGTCAAATCTAATAAAATAGGACAAATCAATAAACTGGCATACAGAAATGGAGGACCAGCAATTAAAGGCTTCAATAAAGACAAATAGGCAGCTAAAAATCAAGCATACACACAAGCAGACTGAATTCACCTTCCGCTATTTATTCCTCTAATTCTGGTGTCCTTATTACAACTAAACCAGTGAACTGAGAATTCCAGCAAGTAGTATCAGGTCTCAAATTCTTCTGGATGGAGACCTGCTTCTTGTGGGTTTTATCACAAGGTTTGTTCTGAAATGGGGAATGTAGAGATTTGATTTCTATGACAATCTCAAAACTCCACCCTCTTTCCTCTAACATATTTTTGAGACAGTAATCCAACTCTACTTCTTTTTTAACAGCATACCCTCTAGGTCCTTCCTATTGATATGCATAATTTGAGGATCAAAGATAGAATATGAGACAAAATATGTTTATTTAATTTACAATGACAAAATATAATTCCTCTGACCTTGACAAGTTTCAAATATGAATTTGTTTAGGGCCCCAAATGGGCATTTTTAACCTTGGAAACCTTTGCTAAAAGACTTATGGTTCAACACCAGACAGAACAATAGCAAGCTCAAATAGCATACACAGAGCTGTCTGCAAATTAAATAACTGATACAGGTCACAAGATCGATAGAGAGTAATGAATGTGCACCTAGTCACATTAGAATTGCCTACAAGAGAAAAATTGCAAGGCAAAGATAACAATAATTTTCTTACTAGTTGATTTATGTGGAGAAGAGTTATAAGAAAAGTTGGGGGTTTTTTTCCCAGTATATTGCCACAAAATCAGCTTCTTGTTTGGCTGCATCCGTACACTACATAAAGTAATCTTTATTAGTGAAGAGAAATCTGTTATGCCTCTCCTAGTATGGGGAGAATAGAACTTAGGAGAAGCAGTAGACAGGCAGTAGAAACATTATTTTGGAGAATGAGTTCCATTTCTCTTCAGATGACAGGTCAGAGCCAATATAACATGCCTTACTGGGACGATCAAGGGGAGGGTATATATGGTGCTTGCACTGCCTGTAAAGTGGTTGCATAGCAATTCCTTTAAGAATAGGAAAGATAATATTGCTTAGAAACATCAAAAGGAACTTTTCACAGGATGACTAGTATCATTCCCTGCCTACTTCCTTCCTTTTCCCTCTTTATTTTCCTTCCTTCCTTCCTTCCTTCCTTCCTTCCTTCCTTCCTTCCTTCCTTCCTTCCTTCCTTCCTTCCTTC
>VWZI01013404.1:37870-64483 GCA_013396835.1 Psilopogon haemacephalus | reverse complement strand
CGTATGAATCAGTGTAGATAGCTGTAGCCCCATTCTCTACAGCTATCATTAGTGCCCGCAGTTCTCCCACCTGGACCTTCACCCTCCTCGGTAATAGTCCTGCCAGTACCAACCTGCATTGCTGCGGCCTTGTAGCGCCACTGTGATCCCACCCGACAGGAGGATGCATCAGTGAACCACACGCCTTCAGTGCTGGAGTCTGCGGTGACTTCAGGCGCTACCTGGATGGGGAGGGTCTGTGGGGTTGGCTTAGCAGAGCTGTGTCCAAATTCACTGGCTGTTGCAGTTTGGACACTTTGGTTGGACCTTCCCTTAATGGCATGAGTTGTCCTATCCCTACTAAACAGGCACACCACTTTCTCACAGTGGTCTTCTGGGCTATCCCCTCAGGTGGAAGAGTTCCCTTTAGGATGGCCTTTAGCAGAGGAAAAGGGCCCTGCACTACAATGTCTTGTGTTGTGTGAATCTTTTCTGCCTCCTTAATAGCTCGGATAAGGGAAAGAAGTCCTTTCTCCCACTCCGATTACCTCTGCTCAGCTTCCTTAAAAGCAGTGGAGGAGAACAGAAAGGCTCTGCTTGGGCCTTCTGGTCCCCTCTGGAATATCCCACAATACGAGGCATGTTCAGAAAAGCCCCATTCAGCCCTAAGGGCATCTTGTGGGTGCAGAGGTCCTAGCTTCTGGAAAGCCTGGAGCTCATCCTTTAGGATAGTCAGGCTCTCAGTGTGCTTTGGTGTCCAGTCCCAGACCTTGCGCTTTTTTAGCAAGTCATACAAGGGACATGCTATAATGGAGAAGCCTGGAATGTGCTTCTTCCAGTAGCCCAGGGTACCAAGCAGCTTTTGCAATTCCTTCTTATTGCCAGGAATTTGCCCCTTTGCAATAGACTCCAGAGTATCCTCCGGGACTGCCACTGCACCTGCCACCCACCAGGAACCTAGGAACTTGACTTCCTGGCTTGGGCCTTGACACTTATCCAGTGGGATCTGCAATCCCTTGCAGGTCAGCAGTTCCCAGATGGCTGCAGATGTTGACCCCACCTCTTCTTTGTCATTCCCCCCAACCAGAATGTCATCTATGTACTGATAAACAACAACACCCTGGGGGACTGTGACAGTGTCAAGTAGTGTGGCTAGGGCATTATGTTCAATCGTGCTGGAATGCTTATAGCCCTGTGGGAGAACATTGAATGTAAACTGGACACCTTGCCAGGTGAAGGCAAATTTGGCCTTGTCTTCCTCTTGCAGTGGGACCATGAAATACATGTCCTTCACGTCCATCACAGCCATCCATGCGTGGGACACAGCTTGAATAGCCTTCACCATGGATGCAAGGCTGGGAACTGCTGCTGCAAGAGGGCCTGTGTTGCTGTTTAGCCTCCTGTAATCAATTGTTAGTCTCCACTGACCGTCCGGCTTCCACACTGGCCACACNGGTGCCATCGGGGAGATACCACCGTTTGCCAGCCAGGACATCAAATCCTAGGATGTTTCCTGGATAGGGACTCAAGGCAAGCTCCACAATGGTGCAACGGTGGTATCTCCCCGATGGCACCCTATGGTCTTCTGGGGATTGGACCAATTCTAGGGTGTTTGTCACACCCATACCAGGACAGAGTACAGTAAAGGTCCTACAGTGGGAATACTTTTCCTCCCAAGGTAGGAGGCAACAGAAAATTTTTACTTCCAAAATGTTTTTTTCTGATGAAGCCAAAAATGGTCTAATACAAGTGTGAGAGCCTAATAGTCTGTTGTCTCAAAACAACATGTGGCAGTTCCTGGCTGATGGCCCTTTGTAACTCTCTGGACCTTATATTGTCTCAAGGAGTGGAATATCTGGTCTGAATAGACAGGGTGATGGTTTTAATGGACTTTAACAGCTCTCAAGAAGAGCTGCTTTAACTATGAAAAGACAGAAGATTTTCTCAGAGGTTAGCACTCCTTCTTATTTCAAAACCACTGCAACAGGGCCATGGAAAGGCCTGACAGACATTGCACTGCAGGGTCTTCATACACACCTTTCCTTGTGGTTTGGGGATATTGCTCACACACGTACCAAAAGGGTATAAACAGATCAAAATTTCTGGGGTTCATGTGCTGCATCTATGGCAGAAGACTTTGTTGAATGCACACCCATGACCAAGTACTTTGGCTATGCCTGTGAGACATTGTGAGAACCAAGGCTAGTGGCATCTTTCTTTCTTACTCTCTCTCTCTCTTTCTCTAATTTTTTTGTTTCCTTTTCCTTCTCATTTCCCCTCTGTTCTGGTCCAGCCAAGTGTCCTTAAGGCACAAGTGACTGAGTGCTTTCACTGGAACAAATAACTCTAACTCACCAGCCATTTGGTGTTCGTTCACCTTAATTTTATCTAAATTAATTTTAAAATCTTATCATGACCTCCCCTGTTGCGCAGGGTTGGCTTAGCAAACCAGGTCATGACATGCAAGTGAATCTGCAAGTCTCACAGAATTCTACTCACTTGAACCTGAACCATCTGTAAAACTGCTGAAAACATGTTCAAAAGATCACAAAATCATGGAATCATTTCAGCTGGAAAAGACCTTTAGAATCATAATGTCCAACCACCAATTCAATACCATCATGCCATTAAACCATATCCTGAATTGCCATGTCTACAAGTTTTCTGAACACTTCCAGGGTGACTCCACTAGCTTTCTGGGAAGCCTATTCCAATGTCTGACCACTTTCTCAGAGATGACATTTTTCTTAATATACAACCTAAACCTCCTCTGGCACAGGTTGAGGCCATCTCCTGTCATTCTATCACTTTATACAGGAAGAAGAAATCAACACCCACCTCACTACAACCTCCTTTCAGGGAGTTGTAGAGATCTATTGATCTATTCCCCTCAGCCTCTTTTTTTCAGACTAAAAAATCCCAGTTCCCTCACCAGCTCTTTCTAAGACTTCTTCAGTATCTTCATCAGATTCATTGTCCTCATTTGGACATTCTTCAGTGCGTTGACATCTTTCTTGTACAGAAGGGCCCAAAACTGAACCAAATATTCGAAGTGGAGCTTCACCAGAGCTACATGCATTGAGACAATAACTTCCCTGGCCCGGTTGGCCACACTATTCCTGATACAGACAATGATGCTGTTGGCCTCAGCTCATGTTCAGCCAACTGTCAGCCAGCACTCCCAAGTCATTATTTTGCTGGGCAGTTTTCCAGCCACTTTACCCCAAGTGTTGCATGGTGTTGCGTGTTGGTTTGAGCTAATTGGAGAATTTGTGTGAGAAATTAGACTATTGGCTGAGAGAGAGTTAAACACACAGTGTCACTTCACCAAGTTTTACTGAGACAGAGAAAAAAAAAAAGTTTTAAGAGATGTTCTCAAAACATCCAGAGAGCCAGTCTTCCTGGGTCTGTGTCTGGCTGCGGCTGGTTTTTCCTTTGTCTCCCAGGCTTGCTGGCTAAATTCAGAGTAAAATCACTAAAACTACTAACTTTTTCTCCTACCACTAATCTCTCTGATCTTCAGCTTATCTGCAGCATCATCAGGTGGTGAGATAAGGCTGGGGAAGGGGGGAAAGGTGGTGGGGGGCGTTTGGTTACCCTCTCTTGGGGATTTTGGTCTCTGGGAGGGGTGTGGTGTGTATGTATTACCTATTTTTACTGTATATTTCTGTAAATATCTGTTATATCTTGTAAATATTTGCTTGTATATTTGCATTGCTGTAAATATAAAGCGTCATTTATTAACTTCCAGTGTTTTTCTGAGTTTTAGCCGGGGTTTTAAAAAGCTGGGGGGGCAGGTCACTGCAAACCCACTACATATTGCGACTAAGGTGCATGATCCAGCAGCTGGCCTTGTAGAGTTAGCCAGGACAGCTGGTAAATAATGGGAAGTGGCTTGGTGAGCACTTCTACCACCTCCCTTAGTATCCTCACGTGTCTGCCATCTGGCACCATAGATGTGTATGTGTAAGTGATGCAGCAGGTCACTAACCATCTCTCTTGGGTTATGAGCCTTCATTCTGCTCATGTCTTTCAGCTTTTTCCTCATGCTTGACCACTCTGTTTCCTCTGCATCCACCAAAGGACAGAGAGTTTCCTTAGTCCTTCTTTTGTTGGTAACGTATTTGTAGAAGCATTTCCCGTTCTCTCTAACAGCTGAAGCCAGATTACTTTTCAGGTGGGCTTTGGACCTTCTCATTTTCTCCCCACATGATCTTGCAACAACCCTGTAGTCATACCCTGTGCCTGCTCTTTATTCCAACAATAGTAAACTCTCCAACTCTCCCTTTTTTACCCAAGCTGCAACCAAATGTCTGTATTCAGCCAGGCAAATCTTCCCTGCTAACTCGACATTGAGCACATGGGAACACTGTTCCTGCACCTTTAAGGCTTCCCTCTTGAATAATGTCCAGCCTTCCTGGACTTCTTCATCCTTCAAGACTGCCTGCCAAGACATTCTGTCAACCTGTCTTGTAAACAGGCTAAAGTCTGGCTACCAGAAGTCCATGTCAGAAGTTCTGCTGAACACCCCTCCTTACTTCAACAACTGAGAAATCTGTCGTTCCATAATCACTATGCCCAAGACAGTTCCTATGCATTACCTCACCTGCAAGTCCTTCTCTGTTCACAAACAGCCAGTCCAGCAGGGTGCCTTCCCTAGTTGGCTCTATCACCATCTGTGAGGGAGGCAGCTATATGTTGGTTAAGTACTTGACATTTGCAAGGTGACATGATGCTCACGTCTTTGTGATGCAAAATGTTCTTCATATACTCTGAGGGCTGAAGAAAATAAGTGGGACCAATTGCACTGCCACCTTCTCTGCTCTTTTCATGTTGAGCAAAAAGCAGCACTGAGCACACTAATCACTAATCAGGGTCACATCAAAAGACATGTGATGTCTCCATATTTTAAATTGGTTCCAGTGTATTTAAGTCTGTCTGTACCTCACCTTTGTGGCCTATTTTCTGTCTCCTGTTTACACAATAGACTACTAAGACTATGCTAGTTATTTGGTAAGTTATAAAGGATAAAATTGTTAGGAAATCCTTAAAGACATTTCACAGATCACAGAAAGCTCAAATTGAGGTAAATAAAATGCCTCAATTTTACTTCAGGTTAAATTGTAGACATTGACTTATACTTTTAAATATACATTTGCATTTAATATAAGAAAGCTGGCAGCAATTTCACTTTTTAATAAATTGCCATTAAGCTGTGTAATAAAATATTATTGGAAAATAAATTTTTAAGAGTTGTAAAAATTAAAGCACAAAGTGTTTTCTCTCCTGTTGTGCTCAGATACTGAACATTGTTTTACCTCTCAGCATATAATTTCTTTCTTTCTTTCCCCTGTCTTGTTTTCACATTGTTTTACCCTCAGCACTCTAACACCTCTGTGTGGTCATTTGGGTTTTATTTCTTGTACGTTTAATTGCAGATTATCTGAGGGTGGTAAAACATTATGATTTGTGTACTAAAGAGAAATGCAAGTTGAGTCACTTTGCAATAATTTGTTTTGCCATTCTATAATAGCCATGTCAGGACATGTTTTGTTGTTGTTTAGACTTCAATACATCCTGTAATGTGTACTGTTCTCATGTGCTATAACACACCGTGCAATCTATACATTGTGGAAGCAATTATTATAAATTAATACTGTGTAAAGTAGGTAAACTGCTGTGCACAGTGCTTTAGCAAAGAAAGTGGGAATGAAGCCCTGCATTCACAAAGTCAGACTCAGCATTGCTGTACCTGACTGTCATTAGTTACTCTATGCAGTATTTTCAGTCTCTCAGCGTGGGTTATGACAAATGCATCTTGAACTTGTTCTGCAAACAGCAAGAGGGTAACTGTGTACTCCTCATCTTCTGTGACTTGGTCTTTTCTGTTAGGGCATAGGTTTATTACCTGACTCTTCTTCAGGAGTTATGACTGTTAGAGTACCTGTTGATCATAATCTTATTTGGTTTTTATATAAGTCAAAGAATTTATGGAGGGTCTGTATGTGACAATTCCTACCCCAGTGTGCTGGTTTGAGGATAATTGGGATATTCTAATCAGAGAAAATAGAGAAAAAGAAAATAAATTCTATATAGTTTATTGGCTTGTTAAAAGGGATAAAAAGCCAATGTATAAAAAAATTGTCCCTCTTTTGCCTTCTTTGTTCCTGAGCATTGCATCTCTTCTCTCTAATCTCTTCCACTAGCCTCAGGTAACATTTCCAGACAACAAAGTAAGCTTTGCTGGCTATTTTGATTTCTGTCTTTATCTCACTTCCAAGCTGTCTGAGCTGGTCTGTTCAATTCTAATAATGGGAGGGGAAGTTTCTCAACCCACCATACCCAAGAAATATTTAATTATAAAAATATAATCAATCACACATTGAGCCTTTATAGGTTTTGTTTCATTTTTTTGTTTTGTTTTGGGTCTTTTCCCAAATTGGTTTCTAATAATGATGTAATTATTATTATCATCACTGTAATTATTAAGCATAATTACAATAAATGCTATCATTATTATTATTATATGTATCAGGAGAAAGAAATATAGTCAGCACTACATGTGTTGCAGAGAGGATTTTCTGTGGGCAGGAAGCAGGAGGGACAACCTAAATTTTGTGTTACATAGGTGACACAATTATTTTCTTAAAAGCTGGAATTTAAAAATTTGTCATCTTCCTATTTCTGTAGATTTATTTTTTTTTAATGTTCAAAAGGCAAATATAAGACTTCTATTTGGGGGGACAAGAAGATATAGAGCACAATAAAACAGTCAGAGTGTCAGAAGGACACAGGCAATGAGTTATAGGTGATTAAAACAGTGGAATTTTTTGAATGCCCAAAGCTAAGGATGGCATGTTTGGAAAAAAATGTAAAAGGAAAAAAAAAAATCACACACACAAAAAAAAAAACAGCTGCAAGAGAAAAATACCACAAATACTTTAATACTTTAAGCATCAATATGTTCAAATATGACTCTTAGAAGTCTGCCATCATACCAATGGGATACTCAAGAAGAGATTGTTTTGAAAAGCAATTCAGTAAATTTTTTGTACTATCATTTTATTTTTTCACTTTTCCAACAAGTTTTGTGCCTGTGGGCAAAATCCAAGAGCTTTTGAGAGGTGAGAGTAGTTTTCAGTCACCGACAGTCACCAGCCATGCATCACTATTTGCGACTCAGTCATGCCTTTGGCATCCCCAGAACAATACCCTGCAGCCCCACTGTGTTCCAGGGGAAACCTGGGATCCCTAGCTGCTGTTTGGTTACTGTTGTGTGATTAATGAGTAATTTATTTGTTACTCAGAAATATCTGGGATATTTTATTTGTTTATACAAGTACACAAAATAGGGAGGGAGAGGGAAAAGGGAAGCAGAATGTAAAAAGATCTCCGTTAGCATTGAACTCCATAAATAGTTTTGTCAGAAGAAGGGAGATTTCAAAATGTCAAAACATTACATTTTGAAAACGTGCAAGTAAAATGTTTTGACATTTTCAAAGTGAAATGCTTCATTAAAGAAATGGTGAAACTATTCATTTTTAGAAACAAACCTTTCCAGCTTAATATTTCAAACCCCTCTCTCCATTTTAAAACTATCTTCATTAGAAGAATAAAGTCAGGAGGAGATCAAATCATTCACAACTGAAATAAAATGCTTTTTAGTTTGACTTAAGCTCATATTTTAATGTGCTTGTCCTGTTTAATTGAAAAACCTTTAAATATTTTGCCCAGCATCCATTTTTCTTTGACTGTTCCCTGCTTGTATGCTTGTACTTCTATCCAACCAGTGATGTGAAATGCCTTAAAGATCCAGTTTTGACCTTTCACTTTTCCTCTTGTCCTTATATTTACTGTGTTACTCTTGTTTATTCTTCTGTTTCCTGAAACAAATATTTTATTTTCTTTAAAAGCTACTGCAACTTCTTCTCTTTAGCTGAGTCACTTTTAATCACTGTACTTGCCCATTTTCTTAACACTCTTTGCAGAGACATGAGGCTTGAGTTATGGTCTACAGACCAGACCAGGACAACAGATACACGATATTTGGAGTCCACATAGGCTGTAGAAGACAAAGTGCTTTTCTTTTTTTTCATATTTAAAAAAAATTTAATCAGATTTATGTGAAATATTTTTTAAATGCTTGTGCCTGGTAGTCTCCAGTCTTCACCAGTTGACCTGCCCAGATACAGCCTAGCCATGATCCCAGTTTCTGATCCATAGTCATGAAACTGTCCTATGATTCCCAGTTACTCTGGTGGTAAGAAGCAAATTTCTTTCTGTCTACCAAATATTCTTTATTTTTCTATCCCAGTGAAGGGGCAGCAGGAAGATAAACTACTTCTGATCAGTCTAAAATCCGCCGTCAGTTTACTTTCTATGGTTGAAACAGGTGCTAGGTAGCCATTAGGGTCACCCCTTAGACACTGACAAAAAATAAATTGGTTCCTTTAGCCTGAAGAATACATTCTGCAATTCAGAGAGAAGCACTATGTCAGGGACTACTTTTCATTTTGGGCTTGCAGGCTGCCCAGGGGTATTGTGGAGTCTCCCTCACTGGAGCTCACTTTCCTGTGTGATCTAGTATAGATGGTCCTGCTCTGACAGTGGAGTTTGGAGTGCATGAACTTTGGAGGTCCCTTTCAGCCCCTGACACTCTGTGAGGCTGTGATTCTTTGTGTGCAAACGAAGCATATGACCCTGTTTCCTCTAGCTGTCAGACAGTCTTTCTCCAGTGACAAGAAAACTGAAAAAAAAAAAAAAAACTCCAAAAGATATATTATTTTGGTCATGCAAGTTAGTTTTAAAAATATATGAAGATACATGAAGATAAATATTTCTATGAAGACAAGTATTTCTGTCACATTTTTCACAGCATCATACAGCACCTATCCACCATGTTCTACAAAACACCAGTGTTGTAACTTCGGTTTCATCCTCTGTACGCTCTGCAAAAGCCATTTTTATGATAAGGCTTTGAAAGACAGTTGTAATTCTGCACTTGACAGAAGGTTACAGGCAGCATTTTAAAAATCTAATTTACTTTCAGTTCGTTCTTTCTGGACAGGGACAGATAGTTTGCTGACTAATCACTTTCCACAAGCATGAGGTATTGATGACTAACTACAACATTGCAATGAAAGGGTATTTTTAGTATTGGTCTCTAATTGTTTTAATTGTGGAAGGTTGTATGGCTTTACTTATTTGTTACAGGGTTTCTTTTCAGTCCTGTGAATTTCTGGAAGGCATAAGGAGCAGTTTTGGGGCATGATTGCCAGAAATGTGCCAAACTGCTGGGTATTTATCTCTTCACACAAAACTTTACATCGATATATAGGTACAAAAAAGCTGTCTCTTACCTTCTCCATTCCGAAAACAGAGGCTGGCCTTTGTGTATGGAGTAAAAGATGAAGCCAGCAGAAATGAGCCATAGCTGTCAATTTTAATCTGATCTAGCAGACCTGCTGCATGTATCTGTCTGCTCAATACAATGCAGTTTTTTGTTTGTTTTGTTGGTTTTTTTTTAATTGAATGAGGTAAGAATATGTCAGAGTCTGGATTGCAGGATGTATCTTGTGTGCCTCTTTCAAGGCTCCACATACATGCAGCAGTGGTTCCTTATGGCATTTTGTATTGCTGCTGCTGCATAATGGTAGAATAAAAGTGACATGGCACACAAGCAGAAGAAACTAGGATGCACTGCTCTTCTTCTATCCCATGCAAGTACATGTTTAAAACCACTCATCACAGGTTTATTGCCATAGAATTCTGCAAAGCGGAATGGAAAAATTGTTTTGCACCAGAGTGACTATCTCAATCAACAGAAGAGCAAAATTATTTCCTTTTCTGATACATTTATTATAATATATATCTAGCCTCCTTTTCTCTGTATTGGTGCTTCCTCGATGATGAAAGGTGTATTTTATCATGAACTGAAATTTCAAGGAAAATGGAAGAGAAGAAATTAATAATCCAGTGTGTTTCAGTGAAAAGCTAAGCATCAGTCTGAACAGTCCATAGATACTGACACGAATTCCTGAAGATGAGAAGTCACTTTCAGAAAAGGCTTTAAGGACTGCTTCCAGATGCAGAAATCTATGCAACAAAAGTCTTAGCTCAGTATTGTTAGATGATTTAGGTACTTAAAAGCTGAAATCTCATTGGGGTCAATGGTATGAAAACTCCTAAATCACTTCTGTGTTTCATATTTGGGCTAAGAAATCACAGAGAGATCTCAAAGACCCATTGACACTGCAGATTCTGTGCAGGAAGACATCTCCTTTGAAACATATGATTCCCATGAAACTGTGATTTCAAGAGTTCTGTGAGAACTCTGGTTTCATCTGTAACTCTTAATACTTTCCTGAAAGCTTTAAGAACCAAGCTTGAAATCAGAATTATTCAGATGGCAGTAAGGCTTCATTTTCCTTCTTGCCTTCCACTTGCATAAGAAATGCAGAACACAGGATTATTGGATAGAATCTAAATGTGTATCTTAGGGCAGAATTTTGACCAAGTATGACTTCATTTTTGTTTAGGTCCATTACCTGGATCTGCAATTAAAAACACAAAAATCTCTTGTCTGTTTCCAATGTAATTACAAACAAAACTAAACTAAAGTAAACCCCTAACACCCAAACACATCCTGTATCAGGACTCTGACAACAGCGTTTTTCACATTACTTGTTATTTCAACCTGTTAAACTCCTTTCAGCTCTTGGACTTCTTCAAGCCCTTCATTTTGGAGGACTAATTATGCCAAGAATAGAGCTGGCAGAAAACATTTTTGGAACCAACTGTAATTCTTCATCTGGTCATCACTGAGAGAATACAGTAGTTGAAAAAAAGAGGGAAAGAAAATGCTTCATGATTGCTTCAAATATAGAGTCCTACTAATCAAAAGTAGTAATTTAAGGTTTCAGACACTCACAAGGGCTGGAATGGCCCACAGTTGTAACAATAATAATAACAGGGCAAATTTGGATTTACAAAATATCCTTGGAGCAGCCAAGAACTGCTTTCCTCCTTTTGCCTAGATTTTGCCTTGGGCCCCACACTATTGGAAGGATATGGAGATGCTGGAGCAAGTCCAAAGAAGGGCAACAAGGCTCTTGAAGGGCCTGGAGCACTTGGCCTATGAGGAGCATCTGAGTGAGTGTCATGGTGGACCTGACATGTCAAAAATAGCCCTATAAATGTGCTGGCTTGTCCAGACAGGTTTTTCTTCTCTACTTCCTTCTGTTTTGGGGAGAGGCAACCACAGGAAAAAGGAATAAAGACCTGGAGCCATGGAGTCTGAGGACCCAGGCTTACCCAAACGTGTTTTGCTCATGTTTGTACCCTCTGGTAAACGAGGTACATGTGCTTGGCTTGTGCCAACCTTGTGTTAAGCCTGTGCTCTTCCCTAATATGGGTATAGCAATCCTGTGACTTCACACAAATATGGTCAGACTTGCCTATACTGCCGTGCTGATTGCATAATCTATGTCCAAAGGCTCATTCTCAGGCACTGATATAAAAGCAGATAAGCAGGTAACACAACCTGCCTCTGCCATTATTCTGTACTCTGCTGCTGTATCTGTGCCTGCTGCTGCTATTGTGGTTCTTTACCATTGGCAGTGATACTGCCTTGTTACATATAGCGATATAAGCTATATGTCAGGACAGCCTGGAAACTTCCTTCTTCATGCAATAGGCCTGTATAGCCAGCAGCCAGCATGACACACCATGCTTAGACCACACATTGCAAGATATCCTGCTTGCATCTGCTGAGACAAGCAACCCTGAAGGCACGTAGAAGCCAGGACCAGGTCAGCAATCATCTGCTCCCTTTCCCAAGCATCCTATGAAGCCTGGGAAGGATCAGGAGTCTCAGCAGCCAGCATGGCCAAACGACAGGATTCCCTACAACTATTTGGATACTGTCTCTATCTGTTGCTAGCCTTGCAAGTTGAGAAATAATATTTGTGAGTAAATACTTTAAGGTTTTGCCATTTACCTAGTCTTCTGCCCAAGCAGAAAGCGGCCCTGAGTCCATTTAGTGGCCAGGCAGTATATTGACTGCAGGAATTTTCTCTTCCAGTTTAATTGAGTTTAATTGCTGCTTATATATTGACAGTTGATTCTAGCTCTAGATATCTTTTATGTAATGTGTTCCATGGCCATTGCAATCCAGCCAGATAATTATTAAAATTAGTTGTCAGAGGTGGTAAGAGTTTGAATATCAAAATTACTAAACAATATTAACTTTGGAAAATATAATCTCGCATCAGTTAATTGCCCCTCCATTGCAGGGAACTGGGGTTGTTCAGCCCAGAGAAGAGGAGGCTGAGGGGAGACTTCATTGCACTCTACAGAGAGGTTGGAGCGAGGAGAGGACCAGCCTCTTCTCATTGATGATAAGCTACAGGACTAGAGGAAATGATTACAAGCTGTGTCAGAGGAGATTTAGGCTGGATGTGAGATATTTCTTCACTGAAAGGGTTATAGTATCATACAACAATCATAGAACAGTTTAGGTTGGAAGGACCTCAAAGATCATCCAGTTCCAACCCCCGGCCATGGGCAGGGACACCTCCCACTAGAACAGGTTGCTCAAGGCCTCATCCTTGAACACCTCAAGGGAGGGACCATCCACAACTTCCCTGGGCAACCTGTTCCAGTATCTCACCACCGTCACTGTAAAGAACGTCTTCCTAACATCCAGTTTAAATCTTGCCTCTGCCAGTTTATACCCATTATGCCTTGTCCTGTCATTACAAGTCCTTCTAAATAATCTCTCCCCAGCCTTTATGTAGGCCTCCTTCAGATACTGGAAGGCTGATATAAGGTGTCCTCAAAGCCTTCTCTTCTCCAGGCTGAACAGCCCAAATTCTCATAGCCTGTCCTTGTGGAGAGGTGCTCCAGCCCTTTGATCATCTTTGTGCCTCTCCTCTGGACTCTCTCCAACAGTTCTATGTCCTTGTGTGGGGGGCTCCAGAACTGTACACAGTATTCCAAGTGGATTCTTAAACATTCTAATGGTCTGCCCAGGACTGTAGAGTCAGCAACCCTGGGGTGTTCAAGTGGGATGTGGACCCGGCTCTTAGGGACATAGTTTAGTTTGGACCTTTCAGTGCTGGATCAAGTATCGGACTGGACAGTCTTCAAGGTCTCTTCCAACCACATATATTCTGCAATTCTGTGAGCTCAAATGCAGTCAAGGAATGCACCCAGACCTTGGACATGGGAAGGACTCCTGGTGTCCTTATTTCAGATATCATCTCACTTTTCACATAGGAATTTTGCTTCATCACCAAGTTCAAAGGAAATATTAAAGAAGTTGATGTGTTTTTGAAAACACACATTCTTTTCAGGCCAACATAGTACCAAGAAGTATCCAAAGAATAAGTACTGCCTTCAGTGAGAAAGTGATAAGGTACAGAAATGAAATTGATCTTTCTCTCTTTTTTTTCATAATGTCCTATTTTTTTTATTTGGACACATGGCAAAAGCTTTAAGTAAATGTACTCAGTTATCTGGGATACAATAGTAACTTGGGAAAAAAATGTGCCTCGGGCATGTTTATGTGTCTATCATGGAAACAGAGCAAATGCAAAGGCACACAGACACAGAGGGACACACAGAGCACAGGACTGGCTGAAGAAGACGATCACCTCCAAAGATACTCTGTAACCTCTTCTTTCTGTGTCATTTATTGATCATAATAATTATACAGTTCTCTGTCTTTCCCAAAAATGACAACTTTAAATTGAGCAGAAATAACTGAGAAAATCTTGAAGTGAATTTCAACAGTGTATCCTGGAGGTATGCAGAGAATCAAATATCACAAAGAATCACAGAGAACACAGATTTATACTTGGAAAAAAAATCNAAAAAAAAAAAAAATGTGAGGAGAAAGATGGAGGCAAAGTGAAAGGGAAGAAGGAAAGAATACATCAAGGGAAGTTCCAGTTTCAAAAATTCTTTGCTGTAATCTCATAGTACAATGAATTTCATTTAAAAGAAATACAGTTTTCAAAGACTGAAACAAAACATTAATCCTAAATGTCTTGAAGTAGCCTGGGAAAAGATGTTTTTCTTGAACAGAAGGCTTCTCTCTGCTAAATATTCCCCATTTTTTCTTATTTCATTCTACCATACACATTGACTCCTTGTGCATCAATCTCTCAAACCAAGACAATTGTCTGAAGGAAACTTTGCCCTTCTGCAATAACTGATGGGGGCTTCAGTCAGCTAGCAGAGACAAATGAACTGTAGGCAGTGATTTTTTTTTTTTGTTCATGACTTTCAGTTCTATGTGCTAATTTCCTCCTTTTAAAAATTGGACTAAATCCAGGTTCCACACAGTGAGATATTCTATTTTATGCAAAACAAAGTATCTCACTGATAGCTGCAATTAGCTAAATGAGGCTCCCTACAGAACTCTGTGCTTTTTCTTGTTGGTTCACTTTATTGATACATGTCCCAGGAGCATGTTTTAACTTTTTGTTTGTTTTCAGGCCGTATCAGAAATAGTAGGAGCATCAAAATTTGTCCTTTGGGGTGTTAATAGACAAGTGGAGCGATGACACTAGGCAGAAAGGGCAGTCTGTGAAGGAGCAGCCTGTGGATCAATGTGACTCAAATCACTGTGCTTTATGCAGCAAATCAACAAGTTGATGTAGGCTCCTAGTGCAACATGAATTCAATTTTCAATCATTTGGCACAGCAGCAGCACTCTCTGCTGTATCAGAAACACACTTTCACCAACAACCTCCAAAAAGCTAGAGAAAGCAACCAATTTTTTATCCCTTTAAAGGAAACACAGTCTTTTGTGTAATTTTACACAAGACTGTATTATTTTGCAAACCCTCTTCCAACAAATGCATTCCTTTAAATGTTTACTACAGCCTAGCTTAAAATGAAACATGGGTGGTTGATGTACAAGAGAGTAACATGAAATTTAGCAAGCTAGCTCTGATTCTTAATAGTTTCTTGTGTGTGAGTAGTAAAATTTGTTAAACCAATGAAATCTGCCTGACCTCAGGCAGATAGTTTAAATTCCCTTAACACCCCCTCCCCCCAAAAAAAATTTTAAAAAATATCCAAACTAATATTCTGTGGTCCTGTTCCTGTAAGGAGATTACTTCCTTGGCAGGATGGAGAGGACACCATTCAGCTACCTGCCCAGGTATTTTGTTTCTGTTGCCTATCAAGGCTATTCTGTATATCACGCTGAGGATGGATGGAGGTGATGCTCCTGCTTGGAAAGATTCCTTGGTCTGTCAGTGTTTCTAAGCAGAAGGAGCCAGATGTTTCCAAACTTGCAGAACAGCTTCTGACTGTTCTCTGGACCATTAATCACAGAGTTTAAGAAGATCTCCGGTCTTTGTCTGTAGCTGGCAGAAGGGATTTACTGGCACAAAATATTACTGTGTTTGTTTTAGTCACAGCCACACTACTCCAGCATGCAGTTTTCACAGTAAATGGAGAAAAGTAGCATCCCTTACTCTTCTAAAAGATACCTGCTTCTCTTCTGTAATTACAGTCTTAGAGAAGTCCATGGTATGAAAAAACTAATGACACCGTTCAATTTAAAGCTATACATAGCACTTGTAGAAAGAGGTGTTCAGCAAGGCCAATTTATTTCTGTGTCATTAAGCTCCTTCATTCAGTTTTACTGTTTCAGATTCACTTACAAGGATGTATTAAATACATCAAATCAGATTTCTAGCCATATGGACTTGAATGCATACCAAAACCATACTGTACCTTGATTCTATGTACACTAAAGTAAAAGGGAAAAAAAAATCCCCTTTAATTCTAAAAGAAAAGTTTATTTCAGAAACGTTCCCCTGGGGCATAATAAACTAATGAGGCTGATGTGTCAAATCTGTGTATTCTTATGTTTCAAAAACTCCTTTATAAATTCAAGAAATTTTCTTTGGAGTCACTCCTGTTATTAAAATAAAAATAAAGAGGTCAAACACATTTAGAGGTTAGTAAAGGCTAACAGCAGAAACAAAGACTGATGCAAGGAAATATGAAATTTGCTACTATGGGTCTAGGTACCTCCTAAAATTCACTTGGTGTCTTCAAATTACTACCAAAGGTGTATTTCTGGGGAATGAAATTATCTGATGTAAAATGTTCAATATGGTGAGATAGATAATGCAAAGTCCTCTGTTTCAAAATTGAAAGATTTATTTGTAGGGTATTGAAGGCTTTCAAGAGAAAATGTTTTCTGATTAAGTTCCCATGACTATAGCTCAGTCTTTATGTGGTTGCATGCATTTGTTGTGTCATTTAATGATGTGACCACTAAAACAAGCAGTCAGGTGCTATGATTCAAAAAGTTCACAGCTGTCAAGACAGGATTGGCAAGCAGCTGCCTGCTCTGCAGAAAAGTCACCTCATTGCAAGTACACTCTCTTTCCAAACAAAGAAGTAGTTCCAACTGAATAATGAAAGCTTACAGGATGAAATAAATTCTTTCTTTGCTGCAAGAAACCTTGAACAAAGCAGCTGACTTTTAAAGAATACTTTATTAGACTATTAGAACAGCTGGTATGAGCACAAAATGGATGCAAATCAGGTGATCTTGCTCAGAAAAGTGATTAGAGGTGTTGATGTGAGGAAATGGGAATGCTGTGGGTATCTGGATTTGGCAAGAAGTAACACTTGTTTTTTCATTTAGGTTGTTTACCCCAGAGAGAGTTGAAACTATATTACATGAGTTAAGCACAACAAATCAAACAAACAAAACCCAAAACAAACAAAAAGATAAGAAGATTAAAAGACAGATCTGTTAGGCAAGAAAGTAGTGTTCTTAGGGGGTATATCAGGTTCACCGAGTTCCAAAAAAAATATTTTGGTTTGATTTTTATATTTTAATTCTCATCTTGCCATAGAAGCCACACATTGGCTGGAGTATGACTGTCTTTTAGGCTTTTGGTGTAAAGTAGCACTGATCATTTTCTGATGAGGTGATAAAAAGGATGCAGACTTAGATGATGAAGAATTCTAAAGACTACTCTTAAAATTAAATAAAGTGAACCGTGTGATTGTTGTTATAGGCATAAGACCATAAAATAATAATTTGTAAAATAAGGAAGCCCCTTTCTGTGGACTTAAAGATTAAGAAGAAACCAAAGTGAGAGTAGATGGTCTTATTTTCTGGAGTGAGATATCAACTGGGACTTCCTGACATTTGAAAAGTAGGATTTTAGTAGGTTTTGCACGAAGGGACTATATGAGTCAAGAAGGAAAAGGCTAAGGCATTTATTAGGGATTACAATAAAGTAAAAAGAATTCGGCAGTGAGACATCAATAGTCTCTCACTAATGACCTTCATAAGCTTTGGTGAAATTATTTTTGAGTTACATCCACTCAAGCACCAACAGAATCAGATGTGTAATGAAGTGGTGAAGAAAATAATGTCTTAGGTGAGAAATGCTGGGATAATTTCTGACTAAAGGGTAAAAGTGCACTAAAATAATCTTTCTCTGATAAAAAGGCTGTGGAATAAGGGCTTCGAACTTTATACCTACACACTAGCTCAGTGTAATTAGTTCTTTCCAAAATACAACTCCTTCTATAAATCATATGTCTAGTTACAATATCCTTTTGATGGGAACAAGAAGTTATGAAAGCTAGCTTAAAGTTTTATTCCTGGTTTTGTTTCTACTTGGGTGCCTGATATAATTATAAAGCTGAACTTAACTGAGATAGTTGTAAAGGATGGTGTATGACCTAGATTTGAACAGCTTTGCTCTGCAAAGCCACTTCCTCTGTATATAGTGATGAAACAAGGTAGGTGACTGACAATATTAATGCTATTAGCAAACTCCTTCCTTAAACAGCAACTGTGAAATTCCCTAAACCAGCTAAATTATACTGCATAAAAAGTATACATCATGGTTTGGCAAGCCTATAGACAGCACTATTCACTATAGCTACTATGATCATCAAATCAGCACTACAACTATGATTCTGTCTTAATAACAGCTTATGAAAATCAGTGGTTTTTCTGGACTGTTGTGAGCAGAATACTCTGAAATTATGTGGTGCAGGCACACTATCAGGATTTTTGCATTGAGTAAGATCCAGCCTCAGTGGCAGGTCTACCAATGTTTAGTTAGGGTATAATCTTGAAGTCCTGAAATACAGGTGGATACTCTTCTGGTGCAAGGTGGTGCCCATGCTTTTCTTCAGAACCTCAAAATCAGCCTGAATTAAGATTTGGGAAGACTTCATGGAGTATTGTGAAATTCACTTGGAATCCACCATCCCTCACATAGGAGCTGACCTTGAATTTAACTTAAACTGGAATTAATAGAAGAATCTGGGCATGGCACACACAGCTTCAGCAAGGTTCCCCAGTGGAATAATTTGCTTAGACATTTTGACTCCTTCAGAAATTGGATTGCATTAAAAAAAAAAAAAAAAAAAAAATTTTGCCTTGCTTTTTTTTTCGCAGGTTAGGGTTAAGAACAGTTTTTGTAATTCAGCCTGCTCTAAAATGAGAAGTTCTAGCAATCGAATAAATAAAGGTCAACAGTCCAAACTAAATTAAAATTTTGGGATATATGAATCTTTAATGATTTCATTCTCCAAAAGTTCAACAATAGGTGCTCCTTCAAAAGGTTTTCTGAAGAAGATGATAGATGAAAGTCCAAGAACTTCTTAGCATTTGTCATAAACTGCACTTTTTAAATGAAATATTGTACTAATTTAAGCTCCAAAAGGATCATGAAGTCACAAGGACTATGGGATGTACCATAGGATCCTGAGGCACAAGATATATAGCAGCCTAGTCATCTTTGAGAGGTCTTCTGAAGGATAAATAATTCTTTCTGTGTCTGAGAAACTCTGCATTACACCCTTTTTCATTATTTGAAACTAGACTACTTTCTCCCTTAGCTGACCCTCAAACCCTGTGTTTGTGCCCATTTTTTTTTTTTTTGCTTGAAATTAATGATATTGTAATTCTGTGACCTCAGTTAATTTTAAATTAAATAAATTCCTTGGGTATCCATCTTACCTAACAGATAAAAGATGTTTGGTCAATGCCTGTGTTTCCTACACATTGAATTCTGCATTTGACCAGATCTGAATTTACCAGTAATAAATATATTGTGTTTAAGACTAAGAATTAAAATCTCCTTCATATGTAGAAATTGCTATTTATATTCATTGGAGATCAGAATATATCTGAATCAGAAATAAACAAAACTGCATTGACATTCATACGGTCAGAAAATTGGATTCCTTGCAACTTTAGACAATAACTTTGTTGGAATAACTATACAAATATACAGTAACTGTAAAAATAACTTTGTGGATACTCCAGTATTCTTTTTTGATCAGAATCTGCTGATCCCTGACTACCTTTTCCTGTGTCTGTTTCAGTGAGATCTAAAGCATTAATAGGTTTCACAAAAGCCAGAAAATATTTGTGGTGTCGTGACTAGCTCCACTCATAGAGTTCCACCCACAAACATTTTTGAAAGAGGTGATCAACTTTCCTCAAATCATCTGTTACACATATTGTGACCATTTTCTCTGTTTCAAGATCCATTCTGTTTCATTCTGGTTATATATTATTGCTTTTTTTACAGTGTCCTAGGTGCTAACACTCTGTAACTTGAGGTTTTCTTCTGCATCTATTCAGCTTGTCTATGCAGTAACAGTTGCAAGAACAAATCATGTATCCAACTTCAAAAAAATTCAAACGGTTTCCTAGCTGCTAAGCAAAAATACGTGACCTTTTTCCTCATTAGCACATTTTTTAAGGCTTTTGGTATATGACACATGGTCTAGGAAACCTATTCATGAGCTAATTTACTGATAGATTACTTGAGAAATTCAATGAGACAGGAGGAAGGTGGGCATATACCAACTCCTTTCCCTGCTCTTTAAAGTCCATTGATCAATGCAATGGTGTTTTAATGAAACTGATAACAAAGATGTCAGGAATTTACCTTCTGCACACTTGTTACATATTGAAACCAAAGTTTAGTTGTAAATGGAATTTTCCAGAGGCTTTGGTCGGTTTGAGAGGGGTGGATTCCTCAGAGTTCATATTATAATAAAGAGAAATTAATCTCACTCAGTTGACCTGAAAAACTAGATTATATTCTGCAGAACAAGCTACTCTCTCTCTCGCTTGCTGCTCCAGCTTTGCTTTTGACTTTGCTTTCCTCCCTGTGACCTTGCAGTTTCCCTATTTTAGATTCCATAAGATACAAGGGTGGGTCAGGGGGAGTATTTGTATTTGTAGAGCCTTTGGAGCCCTTTGTCACCAGAGGGGGATAGAAGAGCTGAATTAAGGTGTGGTGTGGGAGCCTATGCTGTTGTTAAGCTGTAGATATATGTGTAAATATACTCTGTATATATTTTATTAAATAATATATTAAAATATATACTCTGTATATATTTTATTGCCTTTTGTATTCTTGTATTTAGTTTGTGTTGTAAATACAATTCCAATTTTGCTTCCAAGTTCCAAGTATAATGAGATTGCTCTTTGGGGGACAGACTTCCAGTAAAGATTATTGGGGTGATCCAATCCAACCCATAACAACACTCCAGGAACCTCATGGTCTACTTTTGTCTCTGATACACTGTATTTCCCACAGACGTCAGCTAGGTTGAAGTTCCCTATGAAAACAAGTGGTATTGATTGAGAGACTTTTCCTAGCTGCTTATAGTATATTTTGTCTGCCTTTTGATCCTAGTTGGGTGGTTAATAACTGACCAGAGTATCAACCTTGTTGGCCTTCCCCCTGATTTTTACCCATAAACATTCATCTCTGCCATCATCATCACTATGTTTAAGACAATCAAATCACTTCCTGACATACAAGGCCACCCCACCATCTCTACTTCCAAGCCTATTCCTTTTGAAGAGTTTAGGATGGCTATAAACCATTCACTGCAGCACTTGGGTTGTGGAAATCATTCCACCATGTTTCTGTGATTGGTAACCCTCCCTGTCATGCCCTTCCTCCTGTACAATGGCTTCCATCTCATCACTTTTGATGTTCGTGTTGTGTGCATAGATGCAGATGCTGCATTTTAAACTAGCTTATAGACTGATAAATTATGCATGCATTAACTCAGTTAACCCTACTAACACCTTAACACAAAACTAATGGAACAAATTAATTATTGATAAGCCAATTCTACGTAATTGTATGACATTATAGGTAGGAGCAATGCACCTCAGGGATATGAACTTGTCTTTCTGAGTCTCAGTTTTCAGTTATAGATATCTCTACACATAAAAAATCTTTAAGCATGTGCTTAACTTTGAGCAAATCTTAAGTACATGTTTAGGCAGCTTCCTAACCTGAGACAGATACTGTTCAGTGCATATAGGAGAGGAAAAAAAATCCTGTAGGCATGTCATTAGTTGATCAATATGTGGCATTCTTTGTTACAGGTTAAATGATTCACCTTAGTGCAAAGTATTTGAATGGCTTGTTTGTTCAATTTAAATATAAACTCACACTTCATGATGATTTCTAACTTTTATAATTCTCATGGCAGTTTGGAGATAGTGATATCACAGACAGATGTGTATCAGCTGGGCTTTTATATTGTATTGTTTGAGTAATGGTTTTAGGTAGTGGATAGTTTTACAGTGTAGTGGGAACAATTATACTCTCCTAAAGATGTTTCAATGCCTAGAGGGCAGTCCCAATAACTGCTTTGCATCAAACTATGCTTCTCTAGAGAGAAAGCTGCCTGAACAATAAAGGTGTGGCCCAGAAGAGAAATTCTCATGCTGTCCAGTTTTCTGAAACACAGCTCATCAGGAGAGGAGCTTTGTAATGCTGCTGGATTCAGCACCACACTCCCCACCATTGCAGTCTGAGACAATGCAATCAGCATTTCCAGGGAAATGTGAGAGCAGCTGCTATGAGTACTGCAATCTTATAGTTGAGAAACACAGTATTTCTTAGGAGAAGATTATCAACCTTACATGCTATTATTGCTGGTTATATTCTAAATATCAGAATAAAANCCACTAAACAGAAGAAGAACATTTTTCCAATGCCAACCAAAATGGAGGTGGGAACTCAGAGTACCCACAAAAGCAAGCCATGACACAAACTGCAAGCTGCAGGGAATGTCTCTGCCTCTCTTTTCCAGCAGGGGATTGTTCAAAGTGTGACCAGGTAAATTTTCTGCTCAGCTGGGCAGCACAGGTGCAAGCAGAGTTTGAAAAATTACAAGATGAAGTTGAAAGAATTAGGAATATCAGGGAGGCTGAAAAGGAGCCTGGTGGAGCCAGGCTCTGACTGCCCCAGTGAAGAGCTAGTGACATCTGTCCATGAACAAGGGTGTAACGGTATTGGTGGGATTTATTTTTCAAAATTGATATAATCTGTTATTTTTATATTAGTTTATTTCTTCTTGCCACTTTGCCTGTTTTTAATCAGGTTCTTTGTATGATCAGGAAAAACATTACACAGAGGGAAAACAGAGACTCTGGAACACTTAAGAAATAGGTAAAATAATACAAACATTAAACTATTGGGACTGGAAGAAAGGTTCTTTCAGTCAATTATACAGCTTGCCTACGAGAGGGACTTGAGAGGCTTTTTTCTGCTTAAGGCAAAAGACACTTGGATTCTGTTACAAAGTTTTACAGAATTTTGTAAAAAGAGGCTTTTGAATATTTACTCATAAAAACAATACCTCCAGACTCCCAGGTCTGAATTAAAGTTCCCAGACACTACCCAAACACTTGAAGAGAGTTCCATCAGTGTCTGAATAGCTATTAAGGCTTCTAGATCTTCCCAGGCTCTAATGGGATGCTGAGGTAAAGGCAGATGATCTCTGACCTGATCCTGGTTCCTCTTGGACTCCAGACTTGGCACAGAGGTTTGCAGAGGTGTAGGTAAGATGTCTTGCAGATGTACAGGTGGGCACAATGTCAGTGACACTTCTCACCAGTCATGAGGCACTTAATGCATGTTCAGTGGTAAACTTGTGGCACAGCAAGTTTGCAGGTTGACAAACTCAAAGTATCAGGGCTTGTTATTATGTAGCAGGCAGAGCATGGCAGGATACAATGGCAGAGAACAATGAGGCAGAAGCAGCAGCAGAAGGACATTAAGAGAGAAGCACATTCTCTTTACCTGGCAATTCAGCCTGAGACTAATGGCTCTTTGGTCATAGGTTAGCCAATCAGAATGGCAGTCTGCCAAACTTCACAATATTAGGTGAGCTAGGGCTTGCTTTTAACCTTTTACAGCAAAACACAAACAACTCTATTAACACATGCAGGTACCCTATATACAACTTTGAAGAGACATGGTGTCACCAGATCTTTGTCTTCCTTTCCCATGGTTGCTTCTCCCAACAGCAGGAGAGAGGGGGAACAAAAAAACATATCTGGACAAGCCAGGACATGTTTAGGCCTATTTTGACATTTGACGACAAAGGACAGCAGATGTGAGTGGCACAAGAAGCAGGTGATACCACACTCTCTTGTCACCTGAGAGAGAAAGAGATATAGGAGAAGGAGAAGAATGACAACAGGTCCCTCTCCAGCCAGGCAGGAGAGGCAGGTGAAGCCCTTCCCCATACTCCCCATCTTTCAATTTGCCCAGACACAACAGGTATGAGGCCCTTGTAACAGAGTGCCAGATGAATGGGGATATAGATGAACACCCATGAACACAGCTATTTAAGACTTGTTCAACCAGCCCCACAACTTAGGACTAGTGTAAGCAAGAAATAAAGAAAGGTGGCAGTAGTAGGAGATTCCCTTCTCAGAGGAACTGAAGGCCTGATTTGCAGGCCAGATCCATCCCCATGCCTGCCTGGGGCATGGGTTAGGGACACTTGTAAGAGCCTTCCTAGTCTGGTGCGGCCATCAGATTATTACCCTCTACTGGTTGGTTATACAGACTAGGAGTGATGAGGCAATGGATACAAGTACAAAAACAATAAAAAATACTTTAGGGCTTTGGGAAGATTACCTGAGGGCTACGGAGCACAGGTGGTGTTCTCCTCAATTCCTCCAGTGACAAGAAGAGATACTGAAGGAAGGAAAAAAAATCCATGTGATTAACACATGGCTTAGAGGTTGATGCCACCAACAGAACTTTGGGTTTTTTGACCATGGGAAAGTTTTCTCAGCATCAGGTCTAGTGGTGGCAGATGGAGGTCATCTGTCCCATAAGGGGAAAAGAATCCTTGCACATGGGCTCATTGAGAAGCATTTAAACTGGCTATGACTGGGGACTGGGATGTAGCTGGCCTTGTCAGCAAGAATCCTGGATGTAATAGTCCAGCACGTGAAGAGTAGGGTGTTGGCATTTTAGATGACCAAAATCCTACCCTCCTTCAAGGCTGAAAACTGTCCACTCAGCTCCATCACTAAAATGTTTATACACCAATGCATGCAGCATGGGGAATAAACAGGAGGAGTTAGACATCTGTGTGTGGTCACAGGGTTATGGTCTGGTGGCAGTACAGAGATGTAGTGGGACAGCTCACATGACTGGAATGTGGTCTTGGATGGCTGTGTGCTTTTTAGGAAAGACAGGGCAACAAAGCAAGGTGGTGGAGTTGCTCTTTATGTAAGGGAGCAATTACAATGTCTTAATTTCTGTCTAGGGAGTGAAAGAGGAGAGAATTGAGAGCTTGTGGGTGAGAATTAGGGTACAGGCAAGCATGGGTGATACAGTTGTGGGTGATTATTACAGGCCACCTGATCAGGACAAGGAAATTGATGAGGCCTTCTAGAGTCAGCTAACAGCAGCCTTGTAATCACAGCACCTGGATCTCATGGGGGATTTTAACTATCCAGATATCTGCGAGCTGGCAACCAGCCACAGTCCATGAGGTTCCTCCAGTGCATTGGTGGTAACTTCTTGAAGTAAATGGTGGAGGAGCCAGCTAGGAGGGGAACACTGCTGGATCTTATCCTCACCAACAAGAATGGTCTGGTTGAAGCAGTGAAGACTGAGGGCAGCCTTAGCCTTAGTGATCACGAGATGGTGAAGTTCAAGATCTTGTCTGGAAGGAACTGGATATCAAGCAGGACCACAGCCTTGGATTTCAGGAAGGCCAACTTTGGCCTGTTTATGCAATTGGTGGGTAAAGAGAGAGGGGACAATGAGAGTTGGCTAACATTTAAGGACCTCATATTCCAAAGTCAAGATCAGAGCATCCCAGCAAGCAGGAAATTGAGAAAGGGAGCCAGGATACCTGCATTATTTAGTAAGGAACTGTTGAGCAAACTCAAGTTGAAGGGAGTCTATAGCTTATGGAAGGAGGGACTGGACACTTGGAAGAAGTATAGGACTGTTGTCAGAGGATGTAGAGAGGCAACCAGGAAGGCTAACACCTCGTTGGAACTCAATCTTGCAAGGGAAGTCAAGGGTGACAAAAAGGACTTCTTCAAATACATTGCAGGAAAAGCTCATGTTAGAGGCAATGCAGGCCTTCTGCTGAATGAAGTGGGTGCCTTGGTGACAGAAGACACAAAGAAGGCGGAGTTACTAAATGTCTTCTTTGTCTCAGTCTATCCTGTTGGAGATGGCCCTCAGGAGCCTCTGGCACCCGAGACACCAGAGGAAAGCATGACAAAGGAATCTTCCCTAGTTGATGAGGACTGTGTTAAGGAACAGTTGAGTAATTTGGACATCCATAAGTCCACAGATCCTGATGGCTTGCATCCACAGCACAGGTCATTGCCAGACCTCTCTCCAACCATCTCCAGTAAGTCATGGCAGACAGGAGATGTGCCTGGGGACTGGAGGAGAGTAAAGATCACTCCAGTCTTCAAAAAGGGTAAAAAAGAGGACCCAGGTATACCAAAGACAGTAGGGTCTTCAGGAGCAGTCAGCATGGTTTTACCAAAGAGAAGTCATGTTTGACCAACCTGGATAGCCTTTTATGAGGACATAATCAAGTGGATAGATGTGGGTAGAGCAGTGTGTGGTTTATCTTGATTTCAGTAAATGATTTTACACTGTCTCCCACAGCATCCTTGCAACTAAACTGAGGCATAGAAAGTTTCATGGAAACATGATGAGAAATTATTTCACTGTGAGGGTGATGAAGCACTGGAACAGACTGTCCAGGGTGACTTGTAGAGTCTCCTTCTATGGAGATATTCAAAACCCACCTGGACACATTCCTCTGTGATCTGGTATAGGTGATCTTGCTGTGGTGGGGGAGCTGGACAAGATGATCTTTTGAGGTCCCTTCCAGACCCTGACATTCTGTGATTCTGTGATATTATCATACACCAGATAAAATCACACACTCTTTTTCCTGTGATATATAAGTCATTTCTTTACCACATAAGCTGTGGACCTTCATGGTCACTTGTCTTTCTCTGAACACCAGCCCAAACCCCAAACTATTTTCCAGTTAATTAGTTTCTTCTTAGATTTCTTCTATCGTGTTCAGAATATTGGTACACCCCTCACACTGACACAAACAGTTTCAAAGATATTTTTCTTGTATTTCCATTGCATCGGTGTGAAAGTTGTAGCCTTTTTTAACCTAATCTCATTATAAAAGATTGACTGCAGGATAAGGTCTTTTTCCATCATAGCCCTAATAAAGGTTATTGAGTTTGATTTCTTAAATCTTTAATATAATTTTAATACAATTTTAACA
>VWZI01013404.1:26177-37819 GCA_013396835.1 Psilopogon haemacephalus | reverse complement strand
TTAAGCAAATATGAATGAAAGGAAAAAAGAAAGGAGGGAAAAAAAAAAAAAAAAGGGAAAAAAAATTAAAAGGCATATTATCAAAACAGAAAGTGAACCAGGAAGCCGGGTACTTTGCTTTCTACTTTGCACAAACATTTCACTGGTCCTGGCCCTTAGAGTCAGACACTAATATCTTGTGATAACATTGCAAACCTCACAATTGTTCAGAGCAGAGACTTTGAAGTAAGTCCTTGTAAGTCACTAAGGATGTAATTTCATAATTGCATTAGGCAGCCTTTACAGGGCATTATAAGTGACAGTTCCACTCTTCTACCCTCCTCTGCCCACTGTGCTCAAGTTAGATGAGTAACCTTGCCCAACGATCTGTGTTACATTAATGTTTCCTCAGTTCATGCTGCCTATGGCCCTTATCTTCCTAAACACAGGAAAAAGGAAGAGCAAAAGTGGAGATGAAAAGAGCAGTATGGTAGTCTTGCAGTAGACAGAGTCCAATGGGCTTGAAGGCAATGAAAAATCAATCTTCTGGTGAAATCCTTTGCTGGTCAATATTCTTAAACTGCATCTCTCCATTACACCTGATTCTATCCCATTGTGAGCTGCTACCAGAAGTTGATATCTATCTTAGAACTTTGTTTAAGAGCATGACAGACTTAGATTACTCTACTTCAGTCTTTTTCAGGAAAAAGGGCAGTAAAATAATAATGCTCTTGCTGAACTGGAGAGGAAAGTCTTATTTAAAGACATGCAGGAAAAGATATGGCATACATGAATCCTTAACATCTAAAACAGATACAGGATGCAGGAGAATTCCCCCCAGACCTCCCCCCACCACACACACACCCCAAGCTAAAACCACCAAAGTCCCAGTGCTTATTATTTTCTCCCTCCCCCCATCACTGCCTCAAATTTGGCCCAAACCAGGCCAAAATTCACTGCAGCTGCGGCCTTAGGGTACTCCTGCACAGATAAGAATTCCTCCAAAGAGCTGAAAAGGAAAGGAGGAAAGAGAGAATGGACTCTGTTGTTCTCTTACAAATTGTCAGGAGGATTAGGGATTGAATAACAAAATTGTGATATCCTGGGGCAACCATTCCATCTCCTTGAATGGCTCTTGGTCTCTGTAATTTTCTTAAGAACCTGGGACCCTCTCAAACTACCACAACATCTCAGTTCCCTAAACACAATGTAAGGGACAAGTGGAAGAACAAAGTCAAGAACAAAAAACAAAAGCTGTATCCTGTAGAGGGTCTGAGGAAGGTGAAGAGAGAGCAATATGCCAGCAATTTTTTCTGTTTGCCTCTTTTTTACGCTGTGGATAGATGTCATGGTATGTGTCCAGGCCTTGAGATCCTTTCACATTTCATTTACGAAACACAGGTTTTGTGGCTTTGCTTTTAGCCTGACATGGAAGTGGATCCTGAAGAATCAGTCATGGGATTTTCTGAGTTATCTTTCACAGCTAACACTATACCACAGGATCAGCCACAGATTGGACAAGGCTTATTCTGTTAAGCAGAGAAGAGCTAATTAAAACCACCCAGTTTTAAAGCCACAGAAGGAGGAACAAGAATTTAAAATAAAAACTGCATTTTAGCTAACGTAAGATTTTTGTTCAAGACCTAGAATAAGAATTATATATAGCAACCACAAATGTAATATACTTCAAAGACTGATTTTTGCTGGATTTAGCTACAATTCTAATAGAATCTCTGGAGACCCAGAAATAGACTGTGAAGGCTCAGAGCTGATACAATGTAGTTGCACAGGAATGCTTTAGCTGCCTAGTTAGTGTATTTCAAAAATCCAGCACTTCAGTTCAGTGTGGGTGAAGCATTTTTAATAGATGGCAGAGAAGCATTTCTTACCACTGGGCAAGTGTCTTTGTACTGATTGCTGTTGTGATGCACATCATGATACGCCTTGACAGAGGCAGGGAACTGCACAGGGTAGTGATACCTTCAGTGATGATAGGGCATTCAGAGATATGCTCCCTACACTGTCTTCCTGTAGCAGCTTGAAGCTGCCAAGAAGTGGGTCCGAATCACATCTAGTGCCAGTTATGGCTAGGAAAGAGGGAAAATCCACATCCTCTTCTGCAGGGCTGTGTTCAGTCTTCTTGCCTCTGCTATGGGAGCTGCTAGCTTATCTTTCTACCTATCTCATTGTGCTGGTTTGAACTAATTGGAGAATTTGAGTGCGAAATTAGACCGTTGGCTGAGAAATGAAAATATATTATGTCACTTCACCCAGAGCTTTACTGAGAAAGAAAAAAAAAATAATTGTTTTAAGAGTAGAAACCCAAATACAGATAAGTCAGATGGCTTCAAGCCTCTCTGGCTGCAGCTGCTCCTTGTATGGTTCCTTTGTCTGTGTCTTTTGTAACTGATTCTTAATAATTCTACTAACTTCATTCCTACTGCTAACCCCCTAGCCAATCTACCTCCACCTATCTGCTTCATCAACAGAGGGTGAGATAAGATTGGGGAAGGTGGGAAAGGTGGTAGGGGTGGTTAGAAAACCCCTCTTAGGGATTTTGGTCTCTGAGAGGGATGTGGTGTTTCTGTATTACCTTTTCACTGTATATATCTGTAAATATTGTTATACATTGTAAATATCTGCTTGTATATTGTGCATTGCTGTAAATATAAAGCTTCATTTATCAACTTCCAGCCTGTCTGAGTCTAGCCTGGGTTTATATCAAAAGGTGGAGGGGGATAGGTAACTGCTAAACTACCACACTCATGATTCTAGCTCAAGCCTTCAGCCTCCTGCTCTCACTTTCTGGAGTAGATACAGGGAGCACTTGCATTTAGTTTTACATGTAGTGCATGAAGTCCTCAGTGCCACACTTTTCAATTATTTCTGTTGGCTGAATTTCTTCCTAACTAAACATGATATTTACTTTCCTCTCTCAGAATGTCTTCTGCTCTTATTCCCCTTGACAACATCCTAAATATCTCAGGTGTTGATCAGCAGAGGTAAGTCTGCCTTACTGACAAACTGATCTCAAATTCATATTGTTGTTAATGAAAATTAGCTGCTGTGAATACAGTTTGCGCAATGGAATCAAAATGTTAGCAAAACACATGAGAAACAAAGGTAAAATGCAGGCAGAAGATTGAATTGCTCATGTACTTGATGCTGAGCACTTGGCTATCTCACTGTACTGCTGTTACACAAGAAATAGGACTGGGAAAATCAGTCTCCAGCCTACAGCACAAATTATGGTACTGTGGTGGCAGAAGTAAAGCAAGATGAGAACTCCAGTAAACACTTCTTGGTTTCATACAGGGCCAGAGAAATATTCCAAACTTTTCTTGCAACTTGAAGGCATCAAGGACATCATAATGTTCATTCTAACCTTAGAATTATTTTGCTATATGAGCACTGCCTCTGTTTATTCTGTGTTTTATTTGGATCTGCAGAGCAGCATCCAGTGAAACTTCTTTGTGTCTTTGAATATTTGTTGCTAATCACAATCTGATTCCAGAGGAACTTAAAACGAAAAATCTGACAGAAGATATTCTGTCCCAGCTGAATGAGCACTGTGCATTGTAAAGATGTCCAGTAGGATTGATTTGCAAGAAAAATAAATAAGAATATAAAACAGAAGATATATATAGCCGGCAGAGAAAAACTAATGCTTGGGAAAAGTTTACATATTTCATTGTCATTTCCAAAAAAATAAAATTATGTATTATTCATTTTAACAAATTAAGTTGCAGGAAGCTAATGATGATTCCCAAACTCAATAAATATCACACAAAAGGATACTTTAGAAAAAGTGTTCTGTATTAGAATTTAGAGAGCTTGTCACAATGAAATATGAATGATGTCAAATATGTGCTGAAGAATGGTGAATGAGGTTACAGGAAAGTCACACGCAAAGTGATGCTTCAGAAAAGACAAAGCATTTGGATCTGGAGATTAAAAGTATGCCTGTTAACAAGTTCTGTTCAAGTGCTGACGACCAAAACACTCTCTGCAGGAAAGTTCAGCACCTATTAGTTCCTGAAGAAGTAATAGTGACAGCATTCCATGTTACAGTAAATTGATGGATGCTGAATGTCTTCCCACATCTGAAACTCTCTGCAGGTGCTTAAAGTAACAGCTCCCTCTCTCCCCTCACTCCTAACTCAACCTTACAATCTTACAAACCATACCTGCCTTTTCCCTGCCAAAAGCACCCTACAAAATGAAAACAGAAATTACCTGAACCTACTTGGCACTGCAGACTCTTGACATAGAATACATACCATATAGGCTCTTCAAAGGCAAGTGCCTAGCACTGACCTTACAATAAAGTTTGTCATGATCAGCAGACATTTCTGTAGCCCTCAACACTATTTATAAATCCATCTCAAATTTTTGTTTTTCTCACAGGAATTTATTACTTTTGTGACTTAATTATTTCATGTTTGTGTCATATTCTTCCTTATTAGCAATTCTCATAAAGAAGTAACTGGTTTGCATTTCTACTCAAAAAAACGTACATTGATACTCACAGTATCTACCCAAGAACTCTTCAGAATTCCAGTCCATATTATGTGAAGGTGTTTGATAATAACACTGTCTGGATCCTTATGAAACAATTCAATTGGATTGTCATGCTCATCAAGAAATATCACAGAGAGAAAAAACACCAGTGCAAGTACTGATAAATGTAAGCCTGGCATAATTTACTTTGTATCTCTTTTTCTGAGTTGTCGTGATGCAGAGTATTTCAGCCTTCCAGGACACCTTCCAAACCTCTAGACTCTACATTTGGGTTTATGATTGCAGTTATTTAGAAACTCCTGTAATTCTCTCCAGCTGCCTCCTTGTTTTCCATGCAGAAAGAGCCTGTGACAGTCAAAGTAAGAGCATAGAGTCTGCCTGTTAGATAAAGGTGTAACAACACAAACATTTCCCTTTGAAAACTGAAAGCAAGTATCATGTATTAGTCATAGTATGATTTCTTACATTACAGCTACTCAAACTATTCAAAAAGACAGATTAAACTTTGACACATCTTCCACAGAGTAGCCTGATATGCACTAACAACTCCATCAGTAGACAACAGGGACAGAATATCTCAGTTTTCCATTGGATTTGCAGAGCTGGCAAGACAGCCTTTGACCTGCAAAACAGAAACAAATTTATCATGACAGTCAGTGGGACAGAATAAATCTGGAGCTCCCCGTATAATTTATAGAGTCACTCTTCCAATCAAAAGAACACTTTAAGAGTAGGTCTCATTTCCCAGCTGTACTTGGCTTTTATGCTAATGTTCCTTTTCTCATCTTTGCCATAACTCTCCCCTACAAGAAATGGAAATTGTAAAGTTTGAACAGATTCTGATGGGAAAAAAATATCTCTTTCAAAGCCACTAAAATTTACTCCTTTCTCATTCCTCTTTTTTTTTTTTTTTTCCTTTGGAGCATCCCAGAACTGAGAAATTTTTCCTTTCATTTCTTTAAATTTGACTTTTCAGCAAGAAGTCTTGAGATGCAAATCATGTTCCTCTTTATAATTCAAAGTGGAATTTGTGGATTAATAGCAACTTCTATTTTCCTCAAAGGAAAAAAGACACCAAGATACTTTCTTGGATGAATACCATCTAAGGAAAACCAAGCAGATGAAGATAGAGGTCTTGACCTTTCTAATGTTTTCCACTTTTCTGTAAAATACCAGAATTTCTCTGGGCATGCTTTGCCAACTAAAGCATAGTTTAACTCTTTGCAGAATGGTGACATTTCCTTCGGAGTAGCATTAAACCATCACAGACGCTGATTTGCACTTATTTAGATGTCATAGTAAAAGATTCTATTTACATTTCTGTCTCATAGTCCTCACTTACTATGTGCAGCTCAACATCCACCACTGTCTAGGAGCACAGAGGAATGGTTATTCTCTCAAATCAAATAAATTTGGTTTTTTCCTTTGTATAGTCAACTTTTTGGTTTCTATCACTTAAGCTTTGGGCCCTAAAAGCACATGGATGTACCTGTAAGTGCTTTCAGATTGCAGAAATGGCAGTGGCACTGGAATCTTCTTCCATCTCATCCAGATGTATATGTCCCAATCTGTGATACAGAAAACAGCCTTCAAATAGATTTATGGGGAGAAATGCTGCATATCTCCAAGTAGTGCAGCTGAAACAAACTGGGAACTGCAAGATAGGACCGTTGCTCTAGCAGCCTTCTCGTTGGCAAGTAATTTCTCTGCATGATCCTGAAAAAGCCATGCACGTTTTGAATGGTGGACCTGTATATTTCTTACCTGTAAGCCATAAATACCTGCTATTTGATACAAAACTCCAGGAGAACAGTCAGCATGGCCTGGATACGAAGTGTAGTAAGATAAACAACCTCATGATATGAAGTGTAAGAATGTACTCCGGTTACTTGGTTATTCTAGAGTCACAAAAAATTCATATTTCTTTTGCAAAGTGCCTGAAAAGATTTAAGAGCTAAAAAATAATAATATATAAAAAAAAAAAAGTTACAAAAGTGACATATATTTTTTCTGATCGAAGTCACCAGAAAGTGCTGCTTCAAGCACATTCCTGGCCCCTTCTGAACACTCCATCACCCTAAAACACACAGAATCACAGAATGCTCAGGATTGGAGGAGATGATGAAAGATCATCTAGTCTTACCCACTGCCAGAGCAGGATCTCTTCAAGTAGGTCACACAGCGATGTATGCAGGTAGGTTTTTAATGTCTCCATGACACTGACCAATCCTGTTCTAATGCTTCCTCACCCTCACAGTGAAAAAAGTGTTTCCTTGCATTTATGTGGTTCCTCCTATGCTCCAGCTTGCACCTATAACCCCTTGTCCTGTCACTGGAGATCCAACTTGTCTCAGCTCCAGAAAGGCTGTACAAGGTGAGCTCCTCCTTGTACTTTTCTGAAACACAAGACAGTGAGTGCACAATAGCAATGGAGCCATATTGCTGCTATAGCTGTAGTGTGACCTGCAATAAAAGTTGATAAAGGCAGAACAGCAAAAATAAAAGTTTTAGCAAGAAAGGAGGTTTACATGCAGTCCCCTAGCAGAGAAACTGTGTATTTTCATTCTGACTAGGTTTTTCTAGGTTTTAGGAGATTTTTAGCTTTCTAGAACTGCATTTGCAATTTTAAAAATAGCATTTTTGAGCTATATAAGTTAATGACTCTCTGAGGAACATAACATATATTGGGGGGGGAACAACTAACTAAAACCTCACAGCATCCTAATACAGCTGAAGAAAGGCACGATAAGAGCTACTCCTAGTTGCTGTCGCTGATATAGCTACGAGAAGCTATAGGTTCCCGTCCTAACAAAAGCTGGCACCAAACAAATTGAAATATTAAACATTACCAGACATCAGGGGAAAGAAACAGTGTGGTAGGCCAAATAGTAATCAGTCTAATGCTTCTTCAGAGAGAAAAGGAAAATACTGAAAAGCAGGGAAAGAGTATTTTATTATTTCTTTCTAGAGTCCAGAACTAAAAAGCTCTGTGGGGAAATATGAAGCTCTTGATGCTGCTACAGCCATGGTCATCTTTAATCCTGCCTGCTGGAAGATGGAGCTTTCTAAACCTCTCTCTCTCAGATTCTTCAGTCTTCACATCTCTGATAATGTAGAATTTTAATCCATTACTTTTATTTTCATGTGTCAGTAAATGAAGAGTAAAATTTCATCCTTGCTGAGTAAATTAAAACTTGCATTTTCCACTAAAACACTGCAGCATCAGAAGTAACTGATTTTTTGGTTGTTTTTCTTCTTTTGTTTCTGTCATAAACAGCCAAGCGCAGAATAATGAAAAACAATCTCCCAAATTTGCAGGATCAATCTGATTTGGTTCAGATGTTGCAAATGGGTTTCTTTCTGATAATTTTTATGATGTTAATAGTGTACTGGGCATGCCTATGTGAGTTTATAAAGGTAAAATCCTCCACAGAGGTTTTTTGCCTGAACAGCAGCCAAGAGGCATTCTTTGAATGTTGTTGCAGTCACAAAGAAACTTGAATATTTCTTCTTTTACACACAACTGTGCTATCTCTACTGACTCTAATCCAAGATGTAAAAAAAAAAAGAAGGGTGTTGTCTTAAGTGTTGCAGCTTATTTCCATGTATATAAAATATACTTCAGGTGAAGGAACTACACAAGCCATTCTTTGGGTGTTTTTGTAAACAGAATTTGGGTATTGCATAAGCCAAAATATCTATTAGCATGAAATATAATCAGGCGTCCAATTTTTAGTAATTCAGACTAAAGTGGATTTTTTTTTGTAAACAGAATTTGGGTATTACATAAACCAAAATATCTATTAGCATGAAATAAAATCAGGCTTCTGATTTTTAGTAATTTGGACTAAAGTGGATATTTTAGCCCTTATGTTGTACATGCTAAAGTTCCTAACAGAAAACAAATACATTATTTCTAATCAAGTGAATAAAACAGCAATAACATACTTGATATCTTTTTTGGATCATTTATTAGTCATGGCTAATGTATAGAAGTATATGAGAGACATTTTTCTATCTTCCCCAGATGAACCAGGTTTTTACACGAACTATTCGTCATGCCCAATCCTCAGCTTTCCACTCAACCTTTTATTTTCTTGGGAGACTGCTGTGAGGAAGAGCAACAAGATGCTCAGATGCCATTTCAGAATGGGAGTTTATTTACAACCAAGGCAGTATATGTCAAAAAAGCAATACTTGTACTAAAGAGGAACCACAAATTATCTCCTTTCCTATTCACAAAATTCCCAATTATTTTTAGGAAAAAATAAAAAAAAAAAAAAAAAGCAAAAAAAGCCACTGTACAGGATTCATCCAGTTGCTACCAGCTATAGTGCATGATCTTAACACAACTTAGGAAATGATACAAACTTAGATTATTTGGGGTGGTTTGAAATTTATTTAGCTTGTTCTCAATATTATTCTCACTATTGTATTTTTTCTGGACTCAGATGGCCTCTTTGTCTTGATTATCAGTCCCCAGAGCTGTATGCCCTGTCAAAGACCAGTGAATGCAGGTCCAACACAGAATGCAATAGTCCAGCTTCTCTCTCCTTAGCCTTCATTATCTATGTCTCTTCAAGACGCAGCACTGTTCCTCCTTCTTCTAACAAGCCTATTTCCTAAGATTTCTGTCCACTACCTTCACAAAAACAGAATCCAAGTGCCTCAGTATTGTAAACCCCAATACAGCTTAAAAAGCCCTTCTAACTAAATCCCCATCTTTCAGGATTGATTTAGTTCAGTAGTGTTTTGTATTATGCCCCCATGGTTTGTCTTGGAAAAAAAAACCCACAACACTCTGTGAAAGCTATAAAACATTCATTATGTACCTAAGTGATAAGTCCCCAACAAGCAGGGGTTTTAGTCTCTACATATATCATTTAAGACATTTGTTTTATTTATCATATATTCATGCAATTGTTTTGCAGATTTTTTTTTCCCTCCAATATTAGAATATGTACAAAATGGGCTGTGTCCTCCCATTAAAGTGAGCTGCTGCCTGACAAATGATGGACAGTAGTTCCAGTAACAAGATAGACCTGTTTCAAATAGTGGGAAGAGGACTCTGCTTGTGAAAGCAAGCTCCATTCCTCCGTTTTCACAAATTCTAAGAAAGTAATTTCTCAATATTACAATTGAAACTCTCATTACAAAAATAGAGTCTAATAAAAAATAAAAGGAAAAAAAAAAAAGCATTTGAGGAGGGATTTTCTGAGCTCATAGATTCCTATTATCCATGTGGATAACTCCTCCACCATAAGGGACTTGAGTCCACCTGGCTACTCTTAGCAGTTACCTGAGGAGGTTAAGAACTTGACGCTGGGAGGGAAAGAAGGACTTGGCCTATGCTTGTATGTGTTTGCTTAACACAAACACACAAGGAATATTGACTAAGAGCAGAAGAGTGTTAGCAAAGTCCTGAAGGGATTGAATCAAAGTTATTTATTTGAGTAAGGAAGTCTAAAGAAAAGCAAGAAGCAGGGTAATGGCTCAGGTTTTCAGGAAAGAGCTTGGCTTTCTCAGGCAGGTAGGTGATCCCAGGGAAAGTAGCAGTTCTAAAGGGCCACAGTACTTAGGGACTTATAAGGGCTTTAATGACAGCATCCTCCAAGGGAAAAAGTGAGATACCCCCTATGCAGTCAAACAAACAGGTTTATTAGAAGACCCTAATCTGCAGATGGACAGAATAGAGTTTCAAGACCCTACCAGATAAAGCCCTGGGTGACCTGCTATGACCCCTTAGCTGAAAGTGATGTTCTGAGTGGTTGGATAGAATACATCCAGGGACCCTACAACCAAACCTGGTTCTGTAGGGATTAGGTCCGGAAGCCCAAGGCATATCTGGAACTGAACCTGGCAAGGGTTACAAATAACCTTTGGAGAGCATGGAGTTCCAACTCCCCTGCTAAAGTAAATTCCTCTAGAGAAGGTCACACAGAACCACTCACAAATCAATGGAGCACTAGGTGTGGACCAAGGGGTAATGTCCCTCCCACCTTAAGAGAAGATCAAGTTCAGGATCACACGACGAACATGAACACATATAAATCTATGGAACCTGATGAGATGCAGCATAGAGTTCTTATGGAAATGGCTGGTGTAGTTCCCAAGCCACTCTCCATAATATTTGAAAAGTTGTCACAGCCAGGGTAAGTCCTTGGAGTACAGCTGATAAGACTGAAGGACAAGATGTCATCCAGAGAGACATGGACAGGCAGGAGGGGTGGACTTAGAAGAATCTCATGAGGTTCAATATGGCAAAGTGCAAGGTTCTGCCCCTAGGTCAGAGAAATTCTAGATATCAATATAGGCTGGGGGATGACGAAGTTGAGAGCAGCCCTGCAGAAAAGGACTTGAGGGTACTGGTGGATGAGAAACTGGGCATAAGCCAACAATGCACACTTGCATCCCAGAATGCAAATAACATCATGGGCTGGATCAAAAGAAGTGTGTCCAGCATGTCCAGAGAGGTGATTCTGTCATTCTGCTTTGGTGACCTCACCTAGAGGACTGCGTCAATCTCTGGGGCCCTCAACTCAAGAGAGACATGGACCTATTGGGGCACAAAGATGATCAGAGAGCTGGAAGACGTCTCCTGTGAAGACAGGCTGAAATAATTGGAGCTGTTCATCCTGAAGAAGAGAAGGCTCAAGAGAGACTTGATAACCTCATTTCAGTATCTGAAGGGAACTTACAGGAAGGCTGGGGAAGGACAGGGCTTGTAGCAATAGGAGGAGGGGCAATGGTTCTAAACTGGAGCAGGGTAGATTTAGGCTGGACATAAGGAGGAAGTTCTTTACCGTGAAAGTGGTAAAATACTGGAGCAGGCTGCCCATGGATGTGGTTGAGGCCCTGTTCCTGGACACAATCAAGACCAGATTTATGTGGCTCTGGGCAACTTAATCTGTTTGGGGATGTCCCTGAATTGTTCTGTGTGTAGGACAGGAAGTACTCTACTTTTTTACAAGACAGCCAAAGGATTTCAATATTTATACAACTATTCTGTAAAGACTATGTAGTACTCCTTTATCCTTTCACAGAAGCGTTGCTCCCACTTTTTACCTACTTGCAACAGTCAGTATATAAGAAGAAAATGGAATTTCCCACCTCCATTCCCCCCCCCCCCCACTCCTCCCTTT
>VWZI01013404.1:3182-15207 GCA_013396835.1 Psilopogon haemacephalus | reverse complement strand
TTTTTTTTTTCTCCCCAGAGTAACATCAAATAACCTTGACATGTTGCAATTGTTCTGTTAGAGATGGAACTCACAATTAAGAAGCTGGACAACTTCCATTCCTGTTGCTTTATTCCTAAAAAGCTGCATTTCCATGTCAGTAGTCATCACTAGCACATTCTAGTTATTTCTTTGTTGACTAGAACACTAAGCTGTTTCCAAGTGTCTTTCCACCTATTCAGTGAAGAAATTTGTGACACTAAACTTAGAATAAACTGTCCATCCCAATTTATAGGGGTCACTCTGGCATCACAAATCCCTCTACCCTAGTACTGGAGCTACAGCTAAAAGGTATTCATTGATTTTAAAATACTCTGTGTGGCTATGCTATTCTCTCTGAATTGCACTGTCACATAACTTAATTGGTTTATATATAATAACACATTCCTCGTATTTTAACTCTTTGTGAAATGATTACTCTCCCATTGACCATCTAATTTAGTTATGTCTGGTTTCATGCCTTTTAGATAAAGGACACAATTCAGTACTGGAATTACAACCACTCTTGTCTTCTTTCCCCTCTTCTTTTCCCTTGCAGCCAGATGGAGCAAGAGAAGCAGAGGCTAAAGCAGAAACTCAAACAAATCTAAACACAGCAAATTCTCCAACCACTGTTTCACACTCTGCTGGAGAACCCATTCATCTTAATCTGTCTGGAAAGAGATCCATTTGCAATATTTCACAATCTAAGTACTTTCTGACAAACTTATTAATTATGCACTCAAACAAATTATTTGCTGCATATAGAGACTTGCTACTGGATTTTTTTCTTGTGCAAGAATCTTGGGGTTTTCCTCTCTTCTTAACTCACTGATTTCATTACTACAGTTGCAGTTACTATCACTGTTTTGTAACACTATTTTCTTATCTTACTCCACAAATTCCTTGAGGAAAGTGGTCCAAAGAGATATGGTAAGTAAAGTAACAATTGCACTATCAAATGAGAATAAAAGTATTTTATCACTACTAACCTTTCCTTTCACTCTTTACTGTTCTTAGACTGTAATTCCAACATTTTATGGCTTTTTCACTGCCTAAATAAAGCACACAATGTTCAGGCAAATTCTTCTCCAATTAGGGTCATATTAGCAACATCAACTGTTAGAAGATTGTGAAACAATTTTTTTCAAGATAAACCAGCCAATGCACTGAGCATCACAGGAAATTCAGGTCAGTGCGTACCTCAGGTGTTCCTCAGATCAACCCGCTGTCCTACTAGACATTTTGCCAGCTTAGTTATTGTAACTCTCAGATGGTGCTGTTCTTCTTGATACAATCTTACTCTTCTTTGTGACGATGAGCACGACTATCCTAAGGCAACATTCTTTGCACACTATCACCACTCACATTTCCATCAGTGTGTCTGGCCCTAAAAAATACATAAAGGAGTTCAAGTATTGAATAAGTCAGGGGGTTGCACCAGGTTTTTCTTTGCAGCATTCTAGTCAATTCATGTCTTGGTTTCCTTTTGAGTCAGTATAATGGAACTCAATGTCTAAGATATCTGCAGAAAGTTCAGGGCAAGGCACTGATGATTGGTAACACTGTGGGCAGTTATATACAAAGGTGTTCAAGAAAGGCAACTCAAAATTAAATGGATCAAAGGTTACAGGAACAGTCAAGGCATTGGAGTCTACTTCACAAAAGGAGTCTAATGAGTCTTCTTCACCAAGAAGAAGAGTTGTGGGATCCAAGAGGGATCCCACAACTAAAAAAAATCTAGGAAGAAAGAAAATGTTGCTTAAACTTTAGAAAAGGAAAACAACTGTTTGCTTAACATTAAGAAACACTGTCCCAATACATGTTGGGCATAACTTAGACAACAATTTCTACTTATGAATTCAGAGTTGAAAAGCTCTACAACTACACAGGTCATCCTCACTACTTTCAGAGTAGACTTTTGTTTTACTGGAGTGCCCATAGTCAATGGAAATTGAACTCAGTTGTTATAGAAATCCTCTCCAAATTTATATTAAAAAAAAAAACTAAACAAAAAAAACAACAAAAACCCACACCAAACCAACCAAACAAAAAAAAAACCCAAACAAACCTGCCCACACTTGAAGCAGAGTTTGTATTTCCATGAACAGACAGACTTCTGGCACATTCCATTTCCCTTTCCTCTGTGCTGCCACTATCCTGACCCTTCTAGAATAAGTCATTAATATCACTAAGACTGACCCTTCAAACCTGACAGACCTCAAAGTGTTCTGCTGTATTTCTTCTCCCTCCATTTCAACTACATGTAGCAGCTCCTTTGTAATCCTGTGAACTTCCTAGTAATCCTGATTTTAAAATTTCTAGCTGTTATTCCTCAACATTCCTTCCCAAGTACCTCCCTACCAAGGAAAGGAGAGGGGAGGCTGAAAAACCAAGGTCTTGAGTATGTGCAGGCTAAAGTGGAGGTGGCATCTGACTGGAAAACAGTAGCTTAATTTAGGAACTTTATGAAGGATCATCATGTCAGACCATCCACAGAGAGGTAATGATCACTTTGGTAGGCATGGCAGATACTATGAAGACATGCCAAGAGAGTAAAGGATTTTGCTTCAGTGGCCAGAGTCTGGTTAGTGAATAGAATCACTTGTGCCCAAAAT
Source organism: Psilopogon haemacephalus (assembly GCA_013396835.1). Classification (NCBI taxonomy): domain Eukaryota; kingdom Metazoa; phylum Chordata; class Aves; order Piciformes; family Megalaimidae; genus Psilopogon; species Psilopogon haemacephalus. The sequence continues at coordinate 12,571 of VWZI01013404.1, read as the reverse complement.
CTTAGAAAACGAAGTTGATAGTTTGGAAGAAATTTAATGCTTAATTAGATGCTGATTCAATGGTGAGATACGCAGGTCACTGCCTGAATACTATCTAAAAAACTGAGGATCCTGGTATGGATTCTGCAGACATATGGATGTATCACAACCAAGAAACTATTTTTTCTTGAAATGAACACTTATATTTCCCAGAGATTTTTTTTTTTAATTTATTGAACAATGAATCAGATTTTTTCATTTTCAAGTACATACAATTGATTTGAACTGTCTACATCATCCAGACAAACAGACAAACAAACAAAGACCCCAAACAAAACAAACAAACTCAAACAAAAACATTTTTTTAGCCCATAAAAGGGGCATTTGGAGGAAAAACATGTGTAAATTCCATATTCTGCTTATTACTGAGGGCTCTTGGGAGCCAGGCTTGATTTTCTGTTTCATGTAGAAACAGAAGGGTGGGAGGAGGAGATCCTTCCAGAACCATAATGTTCAGAGCTAGCCATGAAGTAATCTCTCCGTTTCTATGAATGTTTGCTCTGATCCAGCTTCCATTTGCAGAGGGTTTAGTATGCAACCTGGCATGATGTAAACCCTCTATTCTTGTTTACTAGAGCTCTTCTTGCTTGGCAGGATAATTTGGAAACCTGAAAAACACAGCATGAGAAAGAGAGCCAGCACGGCTTTAAATTCAATGATCTGCCTACCACCTAACTAAAACCAGACAGGGTGGGAAAAAGAATTGCCTTGTAATGTCAGTATACACTCTGGGCTGGCAGCCAAGATAACAGATTTGTGAGACAGAGATGAGAAAAAAATGTTTTAATATTTTGGTTGAGATGGTGACAAGCAAGGGCTATGTACAGAGGAAAAGAAAGTGTGGAAGTGAAAATCACTGCCAATGTCTGTCTTCCATAACATGCTCCCTCTCTCAGGAAGCATAACATGAGAACTGAAAATTTCAGAGTTATTTAATGACATGTTTAAGGTTCTGTCTAAAGAGTACTGGGAATTTACTAATCATATGTGCAAAAAAATACACAGGAGAGAGAGAAATAAAATTTGAGAGAATTTCAGATAGATTTTCTGTATTGTTTCATAAAAATATAAACTTGAAACCTGCTTCCATAAATTCAGTCCCACATCTAAGTGTGGTTTAAACTAAGTTTAAACTAAGGCACCTAGCACCTCCAACTCAAATAAATAAATATAATCTGGATAAATAAAATAATGTAAAAATGACAAACAGCCCACCAAAAACTATATCAAACAAACAAACCAAAAAAGCCCACCACACCCTATTAAAAAAAAAAAAATAATAAAAAGAAACTAAGTGGGGGAAATGTGTGCCAAGGTACAGATATCCAACACTCTCACTTTTTCTTTTCAAAGAAAAATGATTTAATTTGAACAGATATGTATGTCATCATGTCATATAGAGAAAAACTGAGGAGAAAAAAAAAAAAAAGAATGTTTAGATACTTCTGATGAAGGTGATATGTTCTTCTTATGAACATAAAACATAGGCTGAAATACTAGGATACTCTTCCACAATGGCTTCTGTGTCCAGAAGACACATAGAAAAAGAAAGTTCATCCAACAACATATAGGGTAGCTTATTCCCTATTTATGCCTTCCAAACATTCAGAGGACAATGTGAATTTAAAACAAACAAACAAAGCCCTCAAGTTAAAAGCTCTAAAAACACAGATATCACAGAGTGATCAGTTGCTCAGTTCAGCCTCCCTGCTAAACCAGGTTCACCTAGATCCAGTTGCAGAGGAACATGTCCAGATGAGTTTTGAAACTCTCCAGAGAAAGACACTCCAAAATGTCTCAGGACACCCTGTCCCAGGGCTCCATTACTCACATTGAGGTGACACTTCCTCTGTATGCATGCTTCTCCTTGTTCTTGCCTGGCCCCATCCCTTTGACAGTTACTCTTTAGGTATTGATAAACATTGATAAAGTTCCCTCTCTGCACCACTGTTTTCCAGAAGCTCACCCCCTAACCTGTAGTGGTGCAGGGGGTTATTATCCCTTCGTGAGGTTCACCTCTGCCTCCCCAGACTGTCTGTGTCTCAATGAATGGAAGCACACTTCTGGTGTGCCAGCTGTTCCTCCCAGTTATCTATCATCAGCAAACCTGTTGAGAGTACACTATGTCCATTCATCTGAATGGTCAGTGAAATATTGAATAAGACTGGTTCCACTATGAACCCTGAGCAATACAAGTAGTTACAAGCCTCCAACTAGACTCCGCACCACTGATCACAACCTTCTGAACTCCATCTTTCAACGAGTTCTCAGTCTATGTCACTACACATTCATTTAAGCCAAATTTCCTAAGCCTACCTATGAGAATGTCATGGGATGGTCAAAAACTTTGCTGTAGTCAAGGTAGACATCATCCACTGCTCTCCCCTCGTCTACCCAGACAGTTATGTCACCATTGAGAGGATATCAGATGGGATCAGATCACCATGCAAGTAAAAATATCAATTAAAGAAATTATATCAATACAATACTCAATTAGGAACAAAAAAAAAAAAAGGCCACAGGGTTGGGGTTTTTTAACCTGTAGATCTGAATAATCCCTCTTAGTAGTGCTTCACAAAGCTGAATTCTCACACACCCATTATTCCCACTGATTTAAACAGATAACACAAGCAGAGGTTGTCACTTGGCAAAATCATAGAAATGGTGTCAAAACATCCTTACTGATGTTTCATGACTTGTTAATTGTCAGTCTTTACCTCTCTCACAGACACATGTCCAATGGTAGCCAGAAAAGCAGAATGTTATTAGGAATGGCAGCCTTAAAGGAGCTTGCGAAAAATCTCATGAAAGGATTAAACTAACTAATTCAATTTTGTGCCACTAGACAGAATTCTCTGCATAGTTTATTCATGCCACTAGGAGGGGGAGAAAGAGGCCTCTAGATATTTTTGCCTTTGCTTTTGAATTTTCTTCTTCTGGAGGTCTTGCTTCTTTACCTAAAATGAAGCACTGATCAAACAGAAAGTTTCATACATTCTCAAAGTTCAGCAGCTCCTCTGCACCAAATATCTTAAGAAGGAGAACAACATGCTAGTTCAACTGAGGAATAGATAGCCTTAAAATGTGGACACACCTATATGTTTAAAATGCGCTCCCAGCAACCAAGCTATGGCATTTTTCTATGTGAAGGCTTTTTTGCTCATCTAATACTACACAGGAGTTGAAAAATATATACCATTTAATGCATAAGTTGTACTGTTTAGTGCACCATCAAAAAAAAATAAGAAGAACCCCAAACTAAATTCAACAAGGTTACTCCAGATGCAAAGAAGTGCTCAGGAAGCTACTGCTGGATTCAAAGGAATTATGTATCTAAATAGTCTGGGAAATCTCTGGAGGATCTATTGGCATATTCAGCTGCTTCCATTACTAGAAAATCTTTCCTCTTTCCTCAAAAACACATTCTCACCTGATCCACTGAGGTCTCCTTATTTAGCTACATATGTTAAATGAAATATCATCTATGTCTTTCAACAATCATCCTGTAAATCTTTCTCAGTACCCCCTCATTCCCATCTTCTATACATTCTCAATTTCAGATTTTAGACATGCTAGAGGCAAAATTGACTTTTTTTTCTAGCTGCAATTAGTGGCAGAAATGAGTGTGGGAAACCACAGAAGAAATTTTTTCTCCTTACGTTGTACAGCTCAGTTTTATAAACCAAACCATTTTTTAAACTCCTAAGTCAGTGCTCTTAAAAATCTGTCTAGCTACTTCTGCTGTCCATTGCAGACAGAGGTGTAAGGAGGCTTCTTTGGATGACTCAGCATAACTAAGCAGCAGCCAGAGCAGCACCAAAACCTGTAGCAGGGAAACTACTATAAGTAACGAAAGCTGTCTGACAGTAATATGCCATGACCTTCATTTTGTTCTATCCTCAGCATCTGCATATGGAATTGTCCTCGCAAAAATTCTTCTGAATCCTTTATCAGACATTTTCTTAGATGCATAAATGTTCTCACTCATGCTGAATGGAGGTTCAGCGTCTGAAAAGCAAAGACAAAATATTCATCTTGATCACAATCTTGTAAATGTTGAGTTGAAGAGAAAAGCTGGGGCAGTATTGGGCAGTCTAGTAAGGAACTAGCTAGTCCAGTCATGACCTTGCTGCTTGGTTTTGGGCAGACCAGCAGTGAAATTAGGATAACAACACGTGTCAGCTGTCATGTTTCACGGGTCCATTGAGTGAATAAAAGCATCTGATACAATTCTCACATATTAAGGTATTGGGAGTGAATGAGGTCCTGTGGTATTGGGGACAGATGAAAGCAACTGTGCTGTTATTTAATGGTTCCTTATCTTTTACTTAGGCATTTCAAGGAAAAGTTTCTTTGCCATTTAGTTAGTCTAATTGATAGCAAAAAAATCCCATTAAGAGTGTGTCTATCCTGAATTACCCACGTACTCCTGAGGTTTGTTGTTCATAGAAGCTGTGAATGCTGTCCGGGTTGCTTGCTACTTGAAAGTTTTTATCATGACACATTTTTTAATTGTGTAAGTATATAGCTCATGAAATGGTGTACAATAATAATAAAGTACAATGATAAACAGTGTTTATTACTGCACATGTTAAAGCTCAGAAAAACAATCTGGACAGTGAGAGCTTCAAGGTATTAGTTTTAGGAATGCACAATAAATCATGTTCCTATAAAATGGACTGTTGCAACAGCCAAGTAACACTGCCACAAGGGATTTTTATCATACTGGTCAACAAATTCATATATATATATATATTTAAAAATCTTCAACAAATATAGATTCAAATAAAGAATAGATCCATGCCCAGGTTAACAGAATTATGTTCCATTTTCCACCTTGCAAGTTGAGCTTGTTCAATCCCATGTGTACTGTAACAAAACACCTGTACTGCAGTGAATCAAGGAGTGTTTTCATATAGTTTGTGCTCAGTTTCATAGAAGACAGGAGAAACAAGACATAGAAAATTAGTCCTTATCTCTTCTACCATTAAGTTGATACAAGGCCTGTTCTGAGTAAAGCCTATCTCAGGAACAAAAGAGCTTGTGACTGCCCCTACTACCCCCTCCCTGCCATTCACATGTTTTCAGTGCAGTCAGTTCACTGTTGCTCTGAAATAAATATCCATAGCAACAGCTACCATCCATGTCATTTTGGCTGTCCAGCTGAACACAAAGGCTCAACTCCCTCTTGCTGCAGTTACAAGCACATGGGGAGGTTCTATTTAAGCAGCTCTGGGAAGATCCTTGCTCATTTCCATGCCTGAGGAGACCTAGCAAATCGTCCTAGGTCCTCATTCAAAAGGACTCATACAAGATAATTCCTAGTTCTGTGGTAGAGTTAAGTGTTCAACTGCTGCTGCTCCATCTGTCCCTGCTTTTTGTGGATGAGTACTGTGGAATCATAGAATGGTCTGAGCTGGAAGGAATGACCAAAGGTCATCTAGTCCAAACCCTCTGCAGTCAGCAGGGGCATCCTCAATTAGATCACGTTGCCTAATACCCTGTCAAACCACACCTCCAGGGAAGGATTCTCAACCACCTTCCTGGGCAACTTGTTCCAGTGTTCCCCCACCCTCATAGTAAAGAACTTATTTCTAACATCCTATCTAAATCTGCTCAACCTAAATCTGAAGCCATTTCCCCTCATCCTATAGCCACAGGCCTTTCTAAACTGTCTCTCTCCAGCCTTTTTGTAGGTCCCCTTCAGGTACTGGAAGGCTGCTATTAGGTCTCCCTGGAGCCTCCTCTTCTCCAGGCTGAATAACCCCAGTTCCCTCAGCCCGTCCTCATAGCAGAGGTGCTCCAATTCCCTTATCATTTTTACGGCCTCCTCTAGACCCCCTCCATCAGGTCCATATCCTTCCTATATTGAGGGCTCCAGACCTGGACATGGTAGCCCAAGTGATTTCTCCTCAGAGAGAAAAGATAGGTGTAGGCCAGGCAGAAAATTCAACACGCCCCCAAAGAACACCAGCACAGACAACTGGAGGATCAGCACTCGAGGATTACAGCTGCATCCACTGCCATGCAATTGTGCAGTCAGCCAGATCTCAATCCAGTTTCAGTCCATATTTAGCATGGTGTTAACCTTATGCTCATGGTGGTAATCCCTCAAACTGCAGAAACCATTTAACAAATATCCTCCTGATAGTGTCTAGAATTATACAGTATTTCAGAGGCTTAAATCCAAGAAAATGCAAGGTGTATTTTTGAGTCAGTTTTTTTGGAGTATAACAACAACGACAGAAAAAATATTAACATAAAAATATTTCAAAAGGGCAGTCAAACACAGAGTAGAGAGAGTGAACATTGAATAAAACAAAAACAATAATGAGATGGTCAGAATTTCAGAAGAAACTGCTCCTTTCATCAGTTCCAACAACACTGCAGGAGTCACTGTGATGGAGGGGTAATTAATTGATTGTGAGATGATCTTTTTCCAAAATCAATATTGTTTATTAATTTTGCATTGAATAAAACAAAAACAATAACTAAATGTTTAGAATTTCAGAATAAACTGTCCCTTTCACCAGTTCAAACAACAGTACAGGAGTCACTGTAATGGAGATGTAACTAATTGTATGTGAGATTATATTTTTCCAAAATTAATTTTATTAATTTTGATATTCATGAGTCTTAAACCACCACCCCCACCCGACCACTAATTTTAATAATAATCAGGTCCTCTTGCAACAGTCATGGAAACATTATACAGATGATAACATTGGATCTAGAACAAATAACTAGCAAAAATATAAACATTAGTTGAACTGGAAGGGAAGGTTCCTGCAGTCAATACACTTCTTGTGGTTAATTATACTGCTTGTCCACTAAACGGACTTGAGGAGCAGAAGGAGCTCAAGGAGTTGGTGCATTAAAAGATGCTTTAAGTATTTACTCACAAATATTAATCTCCCAGCTCACAGGGCTGGCTGTAGATTCAGACAGTACCCAAACGCTCTCAGGGAATTCTGTCAGTCACTGAGGCTTATGATTCTTCCCAGACTTCACAGGGTGCTGGGCAAAGGAGGCAGGCAGTCTCTTACCTGGTCCTGATTTCTCTATATGACCTGTGTCCCTTCCAGGGCACCTCATCTTGGCAGGTGTAGGCAGGTTGTCTTGCAACATGCAGTCCTGGCACACTGGCTATGCAGGTCTATTGCATGAAGGCAGTTACGCCTGTTTCTGGTTAACTCAAAGCATCCAGTTTACCAGGCAGTTCAGGATGCCAGAAGCAGAGACCAATGGCAGCAGGCAGCAGCAGGCAAGCAGAAATATTAGTTTTGAAATAAGTGTTTTTTTACTGGAAAATTTTACTGTGCAAATTTCCAGCCTCATCTACTTACCCAGAACAACCTTCACTATAGGTGATGTGCAGCTAGGACATGCAAGGTATCCTAAAGATTACTTCACTGCATGGGACTAATATTGATGTGGAGAAAGTCCCACAATCATCCACAAAAGAATAGGCTTAGTGGAACTTATTGTCCAGGACACACTTGTAAGGACTACCCAGAGGTAAGGAAAAAATAGCTATAGAACCACAATCAAGGCACAGAAATGATAGCAGGAGTAGATGCAAACTGAAAATGTCCATTGCACTTGAAACAGCTAAGTTCTGCCCAGAAAGGCACCGGCAGCAGCCTTGTATCTTTGGCTGAGTATCTAAAGGTAAGAAAAAATATCTGTAGATACAATTATTAGAGTATTTTCAGCTGAGACAGTCAATTCTGGGGGGTTTTTCAGCTTCTAAGGTGTAAGAATTTCACAATTTACAAAGCCATGTTATTTATACAGCACAAGGTGTGTCCAAAGCTTGGACAATTGTCAACAAGATTCATTAAATTTTTCTCATCACTGCCATGCAACGAATTTCCCAGATGCATTCTCTGTGGGCTAATGCACACTGGCACTTCACACAACCAGGCTGAGTGCCTTCTTGATATCCTAAGCTGTACAAGAAAGCAAGCAGCTTACACTTGGGCAAGTAAAAATATACAAACGTTCTAACAAAAGAGCAGGCAAAATGAAATTCAAAATGCTGCACTGGCATTGATTTTGTTCTGACATTCAAGATTTTAAAAAATGGGAATGCCATGCCCTTAGCTGGAATTTATTATAACTTCTTCTCCAGATTTTATTGGTCTATTTGCCCACATTTTCTAGCAATGGTATGCACATTGCTAAAAGGTAGTTGTTCTGTAAAGAAGACAGAAGAGACAGGCAGCCTAGGAGAAACACCAAGGAACACACTGACACTCAGATTTCTTGCCCATTTCAATGCTTCTCCCTCTGTAAATCTCCCAAGAGTTTCCAACCCTGCTGTGCATCTGCATCATTTCAGTATTTTCCTGACTCGATTCAAGTGATAACAATTTCTTTCCCTGACACCTTTATTTTTCACACACTGGGGAGCAGAGTCTGCAAATGTAAAACTACTTAAACAGACTCGAAAAGTTTTCGATCAGCTGACAGGTGTTTTTTTTTCACCTGGGAATGAGTGGCTGGAGAGTGCCCTGGCTGAGAGGGACCTGGGAGTGCTGGTTGACAGTCAGCTGAACATGAGCTAGCAGTTTGCCCAGGTGGCATGGAAAGCCAATAGCATTTTGGCTTGCATCAGGTATAGTGTGCCCAACAGGACTAGGGATGTAATTCTACCTCTGTACTGACACTGATGAGGCCTCATCTCAAGTATTCTGTGCAGTTCTGGCCCCCTCACTTCAAGAAAGATATTGAGGTGCTGGTGTGGTTCCAGAGGAGAACAACAAGACTGGTGAACAAACTGGAGGGACAGTCTAAACAGGAAAGGCTGACAAAGCTGAGGTTGTTCAGTTTGGAGAAGAGACTCAGGGGGCACCTTATGACTCTCTACAACTACCTGAAGGGAAGTAGTCAGGTGGAGGTTGGGTTCTTCTCCCAGGCAACTTGTGACAAGACAAGAAAGCATGGTCTGAAGCCACACCAGGAGAGGGTTAGGTTGGAGGTTAGGAAGCCCTTCCTCATGGAAAGGATGATTAGACACTGGAATGGACTGCCCAGGGAGGTAGTGAAGTTACCATCCTTGGAGGTATTTAGAGAAAGATTATATGTGGCACTTATTGACATACTCTGGTCAATGCGGTAGTGTTAGATCAAAGGCTGTACTTTATGACCTCAGAGCTCTATTCCAGCCTCAATAGTTCTGCGGTTCTGTGATTCTGGAAGAACTATGTTAAAAAAAAAAAAAAAAGATTTATTTCTTACAGACCCCTGATTTCACAGTGTAGCATTGCAGAATTGCAGAATGGTAGAGGTTGGGAGAGACCTCTGAAAGTCACTGAGTTCACTGCCCCTGCCAGAGCATGTCGTGG
>VWZI01013401.1:10988-22729 GCA_013396835.1 Psilopogon haemacephalus | reverse complement strand
CAGAAATATTTATTATTAAACATTTATTACTTTTAATTGACATTTAATATTTATTTTAATTAATATTTATTAGTGGAAATATCCCACCTAAACTTATTTACAGGCACGGGTATTCAGTAGAGTAAAGATATTTGCACAAAATGTAAATGCAAAAAGTTTAAACAATTTAGACCAAATCAGAAATTTAGAAACAACAATTTAGTGTAGGAAAAAGATACTCAGCAAGTACCACTGGCCCACAAGGGGACTCTCTGTCCACTACACAAATTGGCTGGCAAGAAACTTACAGAGACCTTACAGGCAAAAAAATAACCAGGATTACTCATGGTACTGGCATTTCAGGAAGCCTTTCTGGACACTGTAGATTTAATAATCCAGAATGTGAATGTGCGAGCAAGCAAAGCAAAATAGAGCTTTGCCACATGGCACCTTTGCCAGAAAGGGAGCTACGCTTTGCCAGAGGAAAACTTCTACAGTTTTACTTTCCAGAGCCCTTGTGCCATGCAGGAAGGAGAAGCAGTTTGCCACCACTGGCTTTGCAGCTCAGGGAGGACAACCAGTTTGCCCCCAAGGTGACTTCTCTCTCAGTGCTCTGGCCCTTGGATTTGGTCTGGCAGCTGCTGCTTTTGGCTCATGGGCAAAACAGGGTTTTTGGTAAAACACAGCCTGGAGTAAACAAGGGCAAGTGTGTGTTGTTGTTTACCAAAAAAACCCTTATTTAGTATTTGCCTGTAGTGGGTTAGCAGTTACCTGCCTCCCCCCACCTTAATAAACCCTGGCTAAAACTCAGAAAACACTGGAAGTTAATAAATGAAGCTTTATATTTACAGCAATGCACAATATACAAGCAAATATTTACAGGATATTACAGATATTTACAGATATATACAGTGAAAAGGTAATACAGACACCACACCCCTCCCGGAGACCAAAATCCCCAAGAGAGGTTAACCAAACACCCCCTACCACCTTTTCCCCCTTCCCCAGCCTTATCTCACCACCTGTTGATGCTGCAGATAAGCTGAAGATTGGCCAGAGAGATTAGTAATAGGAAATAGTTAGTAGTTTTAGTAATTTTACTCTGAATTAGCTACCAAGGAGAGACAAAGAGGGATCATGCCAGAGAAGCAGCCGCCGCCTGACACAGACAGAACCAGTCTGCTAATCTGGTTGTTTTGAGAACAGTTCTTAAAACAACTTTTTTTTTTCTTTCTCAGTAAAACTCCGTGAAGTGACACACTGTGTTTATTTCTCTCTCAGCCAATAGTCTAATTTCTCACTCAGATCCTCCATTTAGCTCAAACCAACACAACACCTCAGGCAACATTCCCAGAAAATGTGCTTATAACAATGCTGATAGTAGCACAATTGTTGACAAAAACATGTTAGGCAATCATGGGCAAGCTACTCAGGATTCCCAGAGTTCTATTTCTACAACTTTTTCTAGCAGTTTGAATTCTCAGACAGCAATTTCTGATGCCACCCCAAAGGACAATTCTGATTCTAAGGCAGCAGCAGCTCAGATCCCCCAAAATTCATATCTGCTAGAAGGAAAATCCTCTGCTAAGCTTCCCCCTGCGAAGATTAAAGCTAAGTTTGGATCAAAGCCTGGCTCAAAGGAAGACTTAGGGGCAGATACCTCTGGTTCACAAGATGAGGAAGAAGAAGAGGAGAAAGTTAGTCTTAAAGATTTGACCAGTTTACTGAGAGCAAATGATGAGGACAATGTAGGATTAGTTACCAAAAGGGAAGATGGCTCTCAGGAGATTAGGAATGCTGTCAGGAGAGTTTTGTTTGGCCAGGCACCAACAGACCAAGGAGGAGAGTAAGAGGAGAAGGATGACATCCAGGGCTCTAATGATCCTTCAGAGAGATTAGGGAAGTTAGAAAGGAATACTCAAGGGAATCAGGTGAGCCAATCCTAAGCTGGCTGGTGAGATGCCGTACTATTGGTGCAAATGCCCTACAGGTAGGAGACAAGTCTGCAAAGCAGCTAGGCCCACTCGCAAAGGAGAGTGGAGTGGACAAACACCTGGCAACCAATCTTAGTGTGGTTAGCTTGTGGACATGTCTTCTGTTGGCTGTGGGTATGAGATACATCTCCCAAGATGACTTGCCATGGGTAGCTCAGAAATGGAACACAGTTATGCAGGGAAGGAGTTTGCTGTGAAGGAAGTGCTTTATGGAGATCATGCCATACATGAGCTGATAACACTGTGATTCTGTGTTACTCTGTTTTCGCAAATACAATTAAAAAAAAAAAAAAAGACAAGGAGAAAGTTCACCATTTATTGTATTCAGAGGGGATCATTGTTACCAAAGATGAGGAAAAGGCTGAGGTATTTAATGCCTTCTTTACACCTATCTTCAGTAGTCATACCAGTTATCCTCAGAGTGTTGAGCTTCCTGATAGGGATGGAGAACAGCATCAACTGCCCATAATTCAGGAGAAAGCAGTTAACAACCTATTATGACACCTGGACACTCACAAGTTTATAAGGCCAGATGGGATTAATCCAAGAGTGCTGAGGCAACCTGTCAGAAGAGCTTGTCAAGCCTCTCTTCATCATCTATCAGCAGTCCTGGTTAATAGGGAGGTGTGAGACAACTGGAAGGTTGCCAATGTGACAGTGACAAAAAGGAACAAAAGGAGGATCTGAGGAACTACAGGCCTCTCAGCCTGACCTCAGTGCTGAGGAAAATTATTCAGCAGTTCATCTTGGTTTCTCTCACATGGCAAGTGCAGGACAACAGTGGGATCAGGCTGTGCCAGCATGGGTTTGTGAAATGCAGATCCTACTCAACCAACCTTCTATGACCAGGTGACCCAACTAGTGAATGAGGGAAAGGCAGTGTATATTGCCTACCTGGCTTTCAGCTTTTGTTGCTGTCTCCCACAACATTCTCTTTGATAAACTTGTGGTCCATGCATTAGCAGGTGGACTCTTTGTTGGATTACAAACTGGCTGGATGTGTGGGCCAAAAGAGTTGTGGTAAATGGAGTTAAATCCCTTTGGTGGCTGGTCACAAGGAGTGTCCCCCAGGGCTCAGTATTGAGGGCAGTTCTCTTTAGCATCTTTATCAATGATTTGGATGAGGGGATTGAGGGTACCTTTGGCAAGTTTGAAGATGGCACTAAGTTGAGCAGGACTGTTGATATGCTCCAGGGTAGGAAGGCTCTCCAGAAATATCTGGACAGGTTAGATCTATGGGCTGAGATCAACAGAATGATATTTGACAAGACCAAGTGCTGGGTCTTACACTTTTTTCACAATGGTGCCAAACAGCACTACAGGCTTGGGGAAGAGTGGCCAGAAAGCAGCCTGGTGGAAAAGAGCATGAGGGTGCTGGTGGCCAGCCATCTGAACATGAGCTAGCAGTGTGCCCAGGTAGCCAAGAAGGCCAACAGCATCCTGGCCTGTAACAAGAGCAGCATGTCAAACATGAGTAGGGAAGTGATTGTGCCCCTGTATTCAGCCTGGTGAGGCCACCGCTTGAATACTGTGTTCAGCTAAGGGTGCCACAGTGTAAGAAGGATATTGAGGTCTTGGAGTGTGTCCAGAGAAGAGCAGCAAGGCTGGTGAGGTGTTTGGAGGGCATGTTGTGTTAGGAATGGCTGAGAGAACTGGGATTTTTTTAGTCTGGAGAACAGAAGCTAAGTGGAAGTTTTACAGTTCTCTACAACTACCTGAAAGGAGGCTGTGGTGAGGCTGTTGTTGGTCTGTTTTTCCAAGTAACTAGAGTTAGGATGAAAGCAAATGGGTTTAAGCTGTTAGGAGAGGTTTAGATCAGACATTAGGAAAAATTTATTTACTGAGAGAGTGGTGAGAAATTGGAACAGGCTGCTCTGGGACGTGGTGGAGTTACCATCCCTGGAGATGTTCAAGAACTGTGTAGATGTAGCACTTCATGACATGATGTAGTGGACATGGTAGTTGAGTTACAGTTGGACTTGATGATCTTAAAGATCTTTTCCACACTTACTGAGTCTATAATAATAATAATAATAATAATAAAAATAAAAAAATAATGATTCATTGCCAAGAAGTATTTCTGGTGGTTTTGGGCTCTGCCAGCCAAACCTGGATGTTTTGTCTGTGTAATAAGCAGTATATCTGTGCACACACATACATACATACATATGTATATGTGTATATATATATATATATATGTATGTGTGTATATCTCCTTGTGAGTGATGGTGTGCAGAACAATTGCTGTCAGAGGTGATGTTTTTGAATTACATTACCCAGTTGTCAGAATCTGAGTCATTGCTCAGCATCTTTGTTGTAGGTGTATTTCATATACAGCTCTGTATTAATGTGTATTTATATAATTACACCCAATATGCAGAACAGAACCATGGCTTATGGAAACCTGCTGCCTCCAAGGGGAGCAGGTTAGTGATGTGAAGAGAAAGCTTCCTTCTCTAGTGCAGCCTTTAGACTACTTTCCACTGCTGATAATTCAGGCAGGCAGAGATGAGGTAACTACAAGAAGTCTGAGAGCAAATTAAAGACTTTAGAGTCTTGGGACTACTGATTAAGGAGCACAAGTAGTGTTTTCCTCTACCCCTAAAGTTGCAGGGAGTGATGAGGGAATAAACAGGAAGAGACAGAAGATTAATACCTGGCAGCAAGCCTACTGTCTCTGGAAGGACTTCAAGCTCTTTAATCACAGATTGATTGACAGGACACCATGTCTGCTGGCAACAGACAGGATACACCTGCCAGAGCAGGACAATACAATCTAGCTCAGGTCACAGAGGAGTGCATCCAGACAAGCCTTCAAAGTCTTCAGAAAAGGAGAATCCACAACCTCTCTAGGGAGCCTGTTCCAGTGCTCTGTGACCTTACAGTAAAGAAGTTCCCCCCTGTGTTGAGGTAGAACCTCCTGTGCTGCAACTTACATCAATTGTTCCTTGTCCTATCACAGGGAGCAAGTGAGAAGAGCCTGTCACCCCCCTCCTGACACCAAGCCCTCAGATATTTATAAACATTAGATACCCTCTCAGTCTTCTCTTCTCCAGACTAAAAAGCCTCAGATCCCTCAGCCTCTTCTCATCATGCTGTGCTCTAGCCCCCTAATCACCCTTGTAGCCCTCTGTTGGACCTTCTCTAGCAGATCTCTGTCCCTCTTAAATTGGGGAGCACAAAGCCAAACAGAGTATTCAGGATGAGGTCTCACCAGGGCAGAGCAGAGACGGAGGAGAAACTCCCTTGATCTGCTGGATGCATTTTTCTTAATACACCCCAGGATCCCATTGGCCTCCTTGGCCACAAGGGCACATTGCTGTCCCATGGACAACTTGTTATCCACCAGGACTCCCAGGTCCCTCTCCACAGGGCTGCTCCCCTGCAGATCACCACCCAGCCTGTACTGGTGCAGTTTATATTCCTCTCCAAGCATGGTCTCTTGGTCTGCTGTATCAGTGGAGGTGGGGAATGGAGACCCACATGGCATCAAAGAAACTAGGGTTACTGACAAATCAGTAACCACAGAAGCACCTAAGAACACCCAGGTAGGAATTACATCTTACCCCTTAAAAAATGCAGCAAAAACTTTCAACCAACAGAAGTGCATCTACAGTAATGCCTGCAGTATGGGGGTGGGGGCTGATGGTGGTGGAAGCTATTGTGCATCAGGAAAACTGATACAGTGGCCATCACAGAAATATGGTGAGGTGTCTCATATAATTTGAGTGCTGAAACTGAAGGCTACAAACTCTCCAGAAGGGATAGGCAAGGAAGGAGAGGTGGTGGGGTGGCCCTATATGCCAGCAAGTGTTTTGATTGTGTCAAGGCTAATGATGGTGTTGATAGAGTTGAGTGTTTATAGGTAAGAATCAGTGGGAAAACCAATAAGGCAGATATCCTGATGGGAGTCTGGTATATATCACCCAACCAGGATGATATGATCTGCATATCTAAGTGGTTTTACACTACTTAGAATTTGGAATTTATTTCCCAAAGAGTAAATTACTACAGTACTCAGAATCTGGAAGTAAAAGGAAATTATTATTTACAAAAGTAGACTAAATACGAAAAATAATAAACATATACAATGTGGTGGGTTAGGAACTTCCTCCCCACCACTCCCCACCCCCCCACATTGCCATTTACCAGACTAGCTCAGAAATAAGGTGACACTATATTTACAGCAAAGCAAAATTTACAAGCATATATACACAATATATTTGCAAGTATTTACAATTATATGCAAATTAGAAAAAATACAGAAATCCAAACTCCCTCTCAGACAAAGAAAAACTGCCTACAAGGGCTCAAAGCTACCCTCTCTTTCTCCTTCTAGTTTCCCAGACAGAAAAACTAAACAACCAGCAAAGCTTACATTGTTTTCTGTTAGCCAAGATTCGTGGAGAGATGTTAGAGCAGAGAGAGAAGAAACCTCAGACCAGAGTGGAACAACTGGCATTTTATCCCTCTTGGCAAACCAACAAATGATACAGACATCATCATTATTTTATTTTCACAAACAATGATCTAATTTCCCTCATTAAAATATCCCAATTAGCCTCACATCAGCACATACAAATATATATATATCTACATATACATCTAAACCATAGCCCAGCTACCCCATTGGACAAGGCCCAGGGTAACCCTCTGGAAAAAGCCCTCTGCCTGGCTATTGCCATATTAACTCTTCTGCATGAACCTGCACATTTCTAACTAATCATTCTGCTTCTAACACCCCTTACTGACCTTTCCAGCTCACTTTGCCTGTAAGAGAGATTCTGAGACAAGGGAGAAGGTTGAAAGAAGATGGAGGGTGATCGGGAGCCAGTCCTGGGCACTCTGACTGCTAGGGAGTGTGTGTTTTGTTTTTCTCTATTACTTTTAACTTGCATGTTGCTGTATATAGTTGTAAATATCTGTAATGTATATATATGCTTGTAAATTGTGCTAAGTTGTAAATATATAAAGCTTCATTCCTTAACTTCCAGCCATCTGAGTTTAGTCTGCATGAATCCTTGTGTGTATGGGCAGGTAACACTTCCAAGTGGGGCTAATTAAATTTAATTTATTGCTAATTAAGTCTGGAAGTTAAGTTGAAGCTATTTTATCTAATTTTGGCCTTTGCCTGACTGCTTTTCCTTTGGTACCTCCACAGTTGGATTATTGGGAAGCTTGGTTCCCTTCTGTTTGATCTAATGTGGAGAAAGCTTAAAGGAATGTTCCTGGATTTTGTAGATTATTGTTTGGGTTGATTTTGTTTAATATTACTGAAACTACTACCAGCTCCACTTGGTCAGGAAATGTTAGAATTTCTGCAACTTCAAGTGTCTAATGAGAATTATCTGGCTGAAACCTGAACCTCCAGACCCCTCTAGCGAGTTCTACACACGTAATACAGTGGTATACTTATCATATATGATCATAGCCCTAATAATCCTAGTTTTATGTCTAATTGCTGTATTTTGTGTCAAATATTCCACTATAACCTCCTTGAAGAAACAATTGGGTAGAGACAGAAAACAGAAGACAGAAAAAAAAGTTCTAAGGGTTTGCAAGTTTGGGAAAAAGAGTTAGTGGAATATGACAAGAGTTCTGGAACTGATAATGAGCAACTTTCTCAAAACAATGTCTGTCTGGGGGAGAGACTGCAGGGGGGCCACCACAACCACTGCTCCACAGACATCTCCTGCAGATTCTGGGACAACTGCCAAAGTCTTGGTTGTTGACAGTAATGTGGCAGGCAGCCAGAGACCAGCTGTTATTTGAGTCTCTGCTGTTTCTGGTTCTTTACCTAATTCAAATCCACAGGCAGCAGCTCAACCTATTTCTACCTCTCTGCCTTAAATCCATAGGTTCAGACACTCAGAGATTCAGACCCGCTGGAGGCAACATCAAAGGTTTTTCTTGCCCCTGCAAAAGTGCAGGCCAAGCCCAAACATCTGGCAAAGAGTGACTCAAAAGAGGATTTAGGAGAGGGTACCTCTGCAACACAGGAAGAGGAAGATGAGAAATACAGTTTAAGGGATTAGGCCAATTTATTCACTTCTCAATATGGACTGCCAAGGAGGAGGCTCTGAAGAGTTTAAAAGTGCCCTTAAGAAAGTTACGTATTTAGGCCAAGGACAACCAGAGGGAGAGGAGAAAGATGATATCTAGAGTTCCAATGATTCCCCTCAGAGATGTCAGGAAAGTTATAAAGGAATATTGAAGGGAATCAGAAGAGTGGAATTGACAAATACCTAACAACCCCTCTCGGTAAGGTTAGCTTGTGGACATGCCTCCTGTTGGCTGTGGTATTGAGATATCCTTCCTGAGATGATTTGTTGTAGGCACCTAGGAAGTAGACCACAAATTTGCAGGGAATTAAGGTTTTGAAGGACTTTGTTGTGAAGGAAGTGGTATACGGTATACATGATCCTGATGACATTCCTGTTAGAACAGGTTTCATGAAGAAGCTTATTAAACTTGCTCCTTCATCTTACGCTAATATCTTGGCTAGCATATTTTTAGCAGAGTGATAATGGAAAGCATCTCACTGTTGGTGAATTCACTGACCAAATGAGGCAGATAGAGGACAGCTTGTCAAAATCTGCCCTAGTCTCTGCCATAAAAGCTATGGCTGCAGAGATAAAAGATGGCATTAAGTTTAGCATAAAAGAAGTGAAGGAGGAACTTAAAATCCCCATATCCAATTTGGGAGAAGACAACATTATTTCACCTTCAGAATGGGTGCATGTTTCCACCATCAGAAGCAGATGCTCACCACCTGCAAGGAAATTTTGGCCCAGGAGAAAATTCCACCCAGACATCAGCAATCATGTGGGTCACTTTGAATAATCCTGTGTGACCAATTTGGTGAGAACATGAACAAGTGGGATAGTCAGCCTACTTTCATTCTTTTGAAAAGAGTCAGGGAGCTGCAGAGTGGCAGAAATAAAGGCAACAATGCCAGAAAAGTAACTGTCACTTCTTCAGCTCTCCAGAGGAATTGCAACTATTCTAGTAATTCTAGCAATTTTTATCACACTAACACTAATCTTTGTGCACACCCCACATGCCATGTTCAACATTAGGAGCATCCTGCCTCCAGCCAGGAGGAGGAGGAAAGGGATGGTGGAGAAAACCAACTCTATTGGAAAGTATTCACTAGGTGGCCTGGCAGTTTAAAAGTTCGGAAATACAGGGCTTTAATTGATACAGGTGCTCAGTGTATTTTACTGCCATTGAATTGCAAAGGGACAGAAGTTATAACTATTTCTGGAATCACTGGTGGATCTCAAGAGTTAACTAAGTTGCAGGCTGAAATAAGTTTAACTGGTAAGAAGTGGAAGAAACATACTATTGTAACTGGTCCTGATGCACCTTGCGTTTTGGGAATTGGCTTTTTGAGACAAGGTTGTTTCAAAGATCCTAAGGGGCATAAATGGGCTTTTGGAATAGCATCTGTAGTAATTTAGGATAGTAAATTGAAGTTGTCTATCAGACCTGAACTTTCAGAAATCAGCAGTCTGGAATCCTACCAGGAGTGTTAATGAAGCAAAAGATGGAGAGGGTGAATCCAGTCAGTTCACTGAGTTCAAAGCTGTTAACTTGCTCTGGATGTGGCTGAACTTGAAAATTGGCCTAACCTTTACCTATATATTGACTCATGGATGGTAGAAAATGCCCTTTTGGGTTAGCTAAAAGATTGGAAAAAGAATAGATAGCAGAGGAAAGGAAAGCCTATTTGGTGTGCTGATCTATGGCAGGACACTGATGCATGACTGGAGACAATTCCACTTAAGATGCGGCATGTAGACACACACATGCCTAAAAGCAGAGCTACTGAGGAACACCAACACAACCATCAGGCAGATCAAGCTGCCAAAATTTCTCAAGCTGACACAAACAGTGCCTTTGATCTTGACTGGAAACACCAAGGCAAACTCTTCTTACCTTGGTGAGCCCATGATTTGTCTGGACATCAAGGAAGAGATGCAAACTACCAATGAGCATGTGATAGGTCAATTGACTTATCCATGGATGCTATCAAGCAAGTCACATATGACTGTGACATTTATGCCACTATTAAGTAGGCTAAGCAAATTAAACCCTTGTGGTATGGTGAGAAATGGTCAAAGTACAAGTATGGTGAAGCGTGGCAGATTGACTACATCACTTTACCTCGTTCTCGTTCTCATTCTCATTCTGGCAAGCAGCATGTGCTAATGATGGAAGAGTCAAGCATTGGGCGACTGGAAACCTATCCAGTACCACAAGCTACTGCACGTAACACCATTCTTGGTTTGGAAAGACAAATCATGTGGAGACATGGAGGTCCAGAGAGAATCAAATCAGACAATGGCACTCACTTCAAGAACAATTTTGTAAAAAACTGGGCCAAAGAGCATGATAGTGAGTGGCTCTACCACACACCCTACTATGCACCAGCTTCAGGAAAGACTCAATGCTACAATGGTTTGCTGAAAACCACCCTAAGAGTCATGAGGGGTGGAACTTTGAAAAACTGGGACAAGCCTTCAGCATGAGCAACTTGGTTGGTAAAGAGTAGGGATTCTATAAACAGAGCAGGACCGGCACAATCAAATTTGGTACAAACAGTAGATGGTGATAAAGTTCTGTTGTGCGAGAAAAGAATCTGTTAGGACAAACTCTTGGTTTATTTTCTCCTTTTGGTGAAAGGAAACCTTTCTGAGGGGCAGTTTCTGCTGAAGGTCCTTGTCATACATACTGAGTAATACAGGAGAATGGTGAAATCCAGTGTCTTCCACAGAGAAATTTAACCTTAGCTGAAAGAGTGAATAACACAAGCTGTTAGGAGTTTTCTGTTTTAGGTACTTCATGGCATCCAATCAGAGAATCTACAAGAAAATTTGTAGTACATGAGCATGAACCCAATGTCACCTGGGAGTCCCTGTTTTATCTCATCTCTGAAGAGACAATTTCTGAGCGTTTGAATCACCTACGTCCTAGATAGCTGGAATGATACGTAAACTGAAAACCATGAACTTGTATTATTCATTAGTGTAAATACTGGTTTAACTTAGACAGTTCTCAGCAAAACTCTGGAGGGGTGGGTTGTGCTGGTTTAAGGCTGATTGGAATATTTTAATGAGAGAAATTAGATTATTGGCTGTGAAAAGAAAATAAGGTGATGTCTATATCACCCATTCATTCTGCTGGGACATATAAACCCACGGACACAATGAAAGACAAGACAGTGTGCTGGTTTGAATTAATTGGAGAATCTGGGTGAGAAATTAGACTATTGGCTGGTGAACCCAATACATTTAATTGGCGCCCAACGTGGGGCTCGAACCCACGACCCTGAGATTAAGAGTCTCATGCTCTACCGACTAATTAAATGTATTGGGTTGAGGCTAGCTGCCCCCACCCTGAGCCCAAAAGCCCAATAAAAACTCAAAGAAACGATTTGGAAGTAAAAAGGGTAAACTTTAACAACAAGCAAGAGGGAAAGGGATTTTTTTTACAGCAGGTGGGAGAAAGGGAAACAAGCTTTGGGATATGGGGAGTAAGGGAAAAGGGTACAGAGACCAGGGAGAAGGGGGAAAAGGGAAGAAAATACAACCGCGGCAGGCAGCTGAAGTTCGATTGGCTTTGGAAAGCAGGATGCAGGAATCCTATAGCGAAAAGTCTCAGTCCCAGTCTTCAGCAGACAATAACGGTGCTGGAACACAGGGCGGCAGGGAGACACGTGCTGCAGCAGCACAGAGCGCGAGCAGGTGCTCGACCTGCCGGCAC
>VWZI01013399.1:15367-28040 GCA_013396835.1 Psilopogon haemacephalus | reverse complement strand
CCCCCCCACCACCTTTCCCCCCTTCCCCCAGCTTTATCTCACCACTTGATGATGCTGCAGATAAGCTGAAGATCGGAGAGATTTAGTGGTAGGAGAAGAAATTAGTCGTTTTAGTGATTTAACTCTGAATTAGTTCAAAGGCAGAGAGACAAAGGAAAACGCTGCTGAAGCCTGCACGGACCCAGAGCAGACTGGCCCCACAAGCAGACTGGCTTATCTGGATGTTTTCAGAACATTTCTCAAAACATTTTTTTTTTTTCCTCTGTCTCAGTGAAACTCGGTGAAGTGACACTGTGTGTTTAACTCTCTCTCAGCCAATAGTCTAATTTCTCACTCAAATTCTCCAATTAGCTCAAACTACCACAACGTCTCTCCCCAGCTTTCTTGTAGACCCCCTTCAGATGTTAAAAGGCCACAAGAAGGTCACCTGGGAGCCTCTTCTTCTCCAGACTGAGCAGCCCCAACCCTTTCAGTCTGTCCAACACAATCCAAAGCACCTGTGATTCCCTATTCTTCTGGAACTTGTGAATTGTGTTTTACTTTTTCTTTTTGGAGCGTTTCAAATTCCACAATGACCATATTATCCCAGCTTAAGGTACTGAAAGGTTACAATCAGGTCACCTGAGAGCCTTCTCCTCTCCAGATGGAGCAGCCCCACCTCCCTCAGTCTCTCCTCATAGCAGAGGTGCTCCAACCCTCTGATCATCCTCACGGCATTTCTCTGGACACCTTCCAGCACATCCATCTCCCTCTCGTACTAGGAGCTCCAAATAATAAAGCATTTGTGCACAGATAGAAGAAGCTGATTGAATTCAGCAGTGTTCTATTTGTACTTCTGGGTAGGCAGATGCTTAAATGTTTCAGTCTGAGTATCAACTGTTCAGCACTGAGAAGCTCAGGACATGGCTGGTCTATGGAGGTCAAGCAGGCCTTATGTCTGGGATATTATAGATTCATAGAATCTTTGCTTTAGGTTGTCCCATAGGCAGGGACACCTCCCAATAGATCAGGTACCTCAAGGCCTCATCCAGCCTGGCCTTCAACACCTCCAGGCAGGGAGCAGCCACAACCTCCCTGGGCAACCTGGGCCAGTGTCTCACCACACTCACTGTGAAGAACTTCCTCCTAACATCCTGTTTAAATCTCCCCTCTGCCAGTTTAAACCCATTACTCCTCATCCTGTCATTACAAGACCTTGTAAATAGTCCCTCCCCAGCCTTCCTGTAGGTCCCCTTCAGATACTGGAGCGCTACTATAAGGTCTCCTTGAAGCCTTCTCTTCTCCAGGCTGCAGAGCCTCAACTCCCTCAGCCTGTCCTCATAGCAGAGCTGCTCCATCCTTCTGATCATCTTCGTGGACCCCTCTGGACTCTCTCCAACAGTTCCATGTCCTTCTTTTGCTGGGGGCTTCAGAACTGCACACAGTACTCCAGGTGGGGTGTGAGGAGAGCAGAGCAAAGGGGCAGAATCCCCTCCCTTGCCCTGCTGCCCACAGCTGCTCTTGCTGCAGCCCAGCACACAGTTGCTGTCTGGGCTGCACTCACACTGCAGCCTCATGTTGAACTTTTTATCAACTCAGATCCCCAGGTCTTTTTCCTCAGGACTGCTCTCCAGCCACTGAAATCTTAGAGACAGAGAGAGCAGCATAACTGCTTGATTGCTGGACAGATTTTGCGTGGCCATCCAGCACTTTTCCCAACAAGCAAATGCCCTCTTTAAAACAGCTTTAATGAGTGGACTTGGGCAGAGTGCTCAGTGTCACCTCAGTCCCCTTGAGTATCTGCATTGTGATGTGGTCTTTAATCACAGGGGCTCATGGTGTTCTCTCAGCTAGACCCCTGCCTCGGTGCACTCTCCAAATGGAAAACTTTCCCATAATAAGCAGCTATTCAGTGTTTTGTTTTAGCTTCAACACTCGTTGTACAGCCCTGTCCTGTATTTACCATGCCCTATTCAAGCTCTGCTTTGAGGATAGAATTGTTAATCTCCTCATGGGCTTTTTTGTTTTGCTCATTGCTATACCCTGGGAGCACTTCAGAAGTGTTAATTAATTATTTTTGGGGAGGAGCCCTGCGAGGAATAAGTAAGTTACCCTTGCATGGATAGGAAACAGAAGCAGAGCAGGTATCAGAAGTACCTACCCCTTTGAGATAGATGATCTAAGATGCCTGACATCAACTTTTGTTTCTTGAACATCT
Organism: Psilopogon haemacephalus; assembly: GCA_013396835.1. Classification (NCBI taxonomy): domain Eukaryota; kingdom Metazoa; phylum Chordata; class Aves; order Piciformes; family Megalaimidae; genus Psilopogon; species Psilopogon haemacephalus. Next base: position 25,843 of record VWZI01013399.1, on the reverse strand, counting down.
CCCTGGTGGTGTTCAAGGCCAGGCTGGATGAGGTCTTCAGCATCCTGATCTAGTGGGGGTTGGACCTGCCTATGGTGGGGGTTTGGAACTGGATGATCTTTGAGGTCTCTTCCAACCTAAACCATTCTATGATTCTTGCTGTTCACCAGGTCTTGATACTGTCTTGTTTCCACCCCTTTCTTCTCCAGGGAAGGTTGGAGCTCTTAGGACCTAGGAGACAAGGAACAGGCAGTGAGTGGCTGAATGGGAAGAGCCTGATACAAGCAATTCTCTTCCCTCAAATGCAAATGCAGAGATGGGATGCAGAGCTCTCAGGCACTCTCATGGCAACACTGTCTTATTGTATCCATCTTTGTTCTGTTCTGCCTTTTTTCCACCACCCCTTCCCACAGAATCTGAAGCTCTATATGCATATGGTTTCTATGTTGGACATCTTTCATTTGACCACAAAGAAACTAAAATACAAATGCACTCGCCTGGTTTATCCTCATTACTTAGCATCTCCTTTGTCATACCAAAGTCTGAAGTTACTTAGAAACATAGAATCAGTCAGGGTTGGAAGGGACAACAAGGATCATCTAGTTCCAATCCCCCTGCCATGCCCAGGGACACCCTACCCTAGATTTGACTGAACAGAGCCTCATCCAGCCTGGCCTTAAACACCTCCAGGGAAGTGGCCCCAACAACCCCCATTCCAGGGTCTCACCACTCTCATGCTCAAGAACTTCCTCCTCACACCCAATCTGAATCTCTCCATAGAGACGTTTCTGCATAGACAACTTTTCTCTTTCCACTCCTGACTTTGGAGCTGCGGCCCTTGCATACTTTTAATGCCAGTCTGGGCAGAAACTTTCACTGATTCACAGCAAAGTTTACAGATGAAAAGAAGACCCAGCATAGAATCACAGAATCATAGAATGGTTTAGGTTGGAAGAGACCTCAAAGATCATCCAGTTCCAACCCCCTTGTGCCATAGGCAGGGACACCTCCCACTAGATCAGGTTGCTCAAGACCTCATCCAGCCTGGCTTTGAACACATCCAGGGAGGGAGCAGCCACAACCTCCCTGGGCAACCTGTTCCAGTGCCTCACCACCCTCACTGTGAAGAACTTCTTCCTAATGTCCCATTCAAATCTCCCCTCTGCCAATTTGAACCCATTCCCCCTCGTCCTGTCATTACAAGACCTTGTGAATAGTCCCTCCCCAGCCTTCCTGTAGGCCCCCCTTCAGATACTGGAAGGGGAAGCATGTGGAAATCTAAGTCATCTGCTAGGCTGGAATCTTTAGATCCACCACACAGACACCTGTCACAAAAGCTGATGTATCAAGTGATGGAGGACAGCAATCTGCAGTTGCTGTGGATTGGCATGAGGGAGGGAAAGAGGACACTGCCTGTGGGCTTCGTGGGCATCTGCTGAATGAATAATAAGAAAGTCTGAATAAGCATGATACAGAAGGTGTGGATATTTAAGGCTGAATGAGACCTTTTATGGTTTTGAAAAGTTTTGGGGTTTGAGATCCCAGGTGTAGGCTTAGAGTTGAACAAAAGCCTATGGTTTCCAGTGTTCCTGTCTGAAGAGGCTTGGTTTTTGATCCAAGTAGGCTTGGGTCTGTAAGATTACAAATTAATTGACATTTCTCTGGATTCCTCGAGCAGATAACTAAATTCCTCTCCACAAAAAGAAGGCATCTACTTTCTTCTAAACATACATTCCTCTGATCCCCTGTTACCACCTATTTCTAGACCATTCTTTAGAGGTAGATGGATCTCATTCACTAGGATTGTGTGTTGGTTTGAGCTAATTGGAGAATTTGAGTGAGAAATTAAACACTGTGTCACTTCACCCAGTTTGACTGAGAGAGAAGAGAGAGGATTGTTTTGAGAATGTTCCCAAAACATCCAGATAAGGCAGTGTGCTTGCACAGTCAGTCGGCTCTGGGTCCGTGCTGGCTTCAGAAGCTTCTTTCCTTTGTCTCTCTGCCTTTGAACTAATTCAGAGTAAAATCACTAAAACCATTCATTCCTTCCTGCCACTAATCTTTCTGACCGATCTTCAGCTTATCTGCAGCATCATCAAGTGGTGAGATAAAGCTGGGGGAAGGAGGGAAAGGTGGTAGGGGGGTTTGGTTTCCCTCTCTTGGGGATTTTGGTCTCCAGGAGGGGTGTGGTGTCTGTATTCCTTTTTTACTGTATATTTCTGTAAATATCTGTTATATCTTGTAAATATTTGCTTGTATATTTGCATTGCTGTAAATGTAAAGCTTCATTTATTAACTTCCAGTGTGTTTTTCTGAGTTTTAGCCGAGGTTTTAAAAGGTGAGGGGGGCAAGTCACTGCAAACCCACTACAGATTGCCTCAGTACTTCACTCTTACAGGAGACAGTAGAGAGAACTGACACTGGAACAGGCAGCCCAGGGAAGTTGTGGAGTCTCCCTCCTTGGAGATATTCAAAACCTACCTGGAGGCATTCCTGTGTGATCTGGTATAGGAGATCCTGCTCTGTAATTGGGCTTGGATTGGATGAGCTTTCGAGGTCCCTTCCAGCCCCTGACATTCTCTGATTCTGTGAAACCAGCTGAAGCTCATCTCAGAGTTCCAGCTCGTTGTTTGCTCTGCTGATAAACCCAGATACTAGGAAGCAGCTGCAGTTGAGTGTTAGGGGGTGTGTGAAGAGGTTACTTTAGCCAGTTGAAGCAAAACATTTTTCTCTCCCTGTACTACTCAGGTAAGTGCTTTAAATTTTTTTTCAATATTTTTTTTTCTGGAGTAGAGGTTCAGCCCTCCCCTGTGCTCACAGACTCTCTCTTCATCCTGTTTCTCCCATTCTGGTGCTGACTTCTGTTGGTTGCTGTTAGGAGATTGCATTTGTTCTTACCACTCCCCATCTCTTTCAAAAAGGCAAATGCTTGACGTAGGTCCTCAGCCACTGCTTTTCTGCATGCTGCTTTGCCTGACCTGTGTTGTCTAAAGACTCTATTTAGACTGCCCACTATTAATGCTGTGGTTCAACCTGCTTCTTTTCTGGTAGCATCATCTAGAATGTATTACCCAGGGCAGTAGTTTTGGCTGTGCAGAGACCTGTGTTGTCTAAAGACTCTATTTAGACTGCCCACTATTAGTGCTGTGGTTCAACCTGCTTCTTTTCTGGTAGCATCATCTAGAATGTATTATCAAGGGCAGTAGTTTTGGCTGTGCAGGTACCAAAGTTCAAAGTGTAGCGTAGTGGAAGTGCTCCATGTGCTTGCGCATCCAGTCCCCAATGTGTTCCCATTATGCTAAAGCTCTGTAGTGATGGGGATTAGGACTTTTGTTTTTCTGGTGTCTGTTTACAAAAGGACTTTTGGTTTTCTAGTGTCTCTGGCTACAAAGGGACTTTTGTTTTTCTGGTGTCTCTGGTTACAAAGGGAGTTTTATTTTTCTGGTGTCTGGTTACAAAGACACTGCCACGTTTTAAGGGAAACATCCTGGTTCCATGGAAAACTAGGTCACAGAATTAAAGCCCAGGAACCTGAAGGTGACATTTTTCAGCCTGCAACTAATGGCATCATTGCTTCAGTGACCTTCCCTCCTCTCTATCTTTGGCAGTGTTGTGTTCTTCACCAGGAAATTTCGCAGTAAGGAAAATGCAGCTGGCCTCTGAGATGCACTTATTTTGCTGGGGCATGGCATGCATTTTATTTCTGGCAGTCCTGCAAATTGTGTCAAGCTGGGAAGCCCAACTTCCACTCCTCTTGTGAAATTACGTTATGAGTATTATCATCAGTGTGGTACTGGGTAGTTGGCAAAGAAGTTATAACAACACTCTCTGCGAGGGTTTCATATCAAAATTGTATACTCAGGCTTCTTATGCTGTCAGCCCACAAGTAGTATTATGTAATCTTACATTTGAATGACTGGAAGCAATTGTGCTCTGTTTGAAAAAACAAAAAAAATAATTCTTCTTTTTCCCCCCAATCATCTCCTCTGCTCCTGTTATGTGTTGAAGCAGCAAAGTGCAATGTATTTCACTGGAAAAAGGATAAGCTGATTCTCTCTCCAGCTGAAGCCCATTTGGATGTTAATAAATCGTTTGAAAGGCTGTGGGGCTGAGGTTTGGTGTTGCTCATAGATCACTGAGAGCCAAAGGAATCAGCTGAAATCTGCATCATCTGGTGTATGGAGTCGTAGCAGATTAACATAGGGTAATGAGATCTGTAGCATAACACAGTACCTGGCTCCATTTTGCTGTTAGTAGAGCTCTTAGACTTCCTTCCCCAGCTAAACAACACAATAGTAATGGGGAGGGACTTTTTAGGCTATCAGGGAGTGACAGGACTAGGGGGAATGGAGCAAAGCTGGAGGTGGGGAGATTCAGATTGGATGTGAGGAAGAAGCTGTTCAGCATGAGAATAGTGAGAGCCTGGAATGGGTTGCCCAGGGAGGTGGTTGGGACCACTTCCCTGAAGGTATTTAAGGCCAGGCTGGATGAGTCTGTGGGCAGCCTAATCTAGAGTAGGGTGTCCCTGGGCATGGCAGGGGGCTTGGAACTAAATGATCTTTTTGGTCCCTTCCAACCCTGACTGATTCTATGAATGATCACCGTTAACACAATAGCAATGAATGATCCCTGTCAACAGAAGATTGAATTTTTCAACACAAGATTGAATTTTATCAACCTGCTCGGAAGTGCTGTTCAGATAGTCCCTCAGATATCCTGGGTTGCCATTTGTAGCCTGATGGTTTTTGCTCAGACATCAAAACACCTATCATCAGGCACCATATTTTGGCCAGTAATTTTCAACCTAACACAGTAGATTTTATCCTGAGTTCTTCTGGGGTCAAAGTGGCCAGAGTGTTGCCTCCTATTTCTCTCCACCTGAAATTAGAAGAGAGATTATCTCTTCCTGCACAGCCTTCAGCTATGAACATCTTCTGGCTGCCCTCTGTGGCAGCTGGTTGGCATTGTAGAAATGCCCTGTACCACTTCTGTCTTCAAGATACTGTTGACTGAAATGCAACTGTTTGGTATGGCAAGCATAATTTTTTTTTTTTTTTTAATTTCAGCTCTCTGTTGAACAGGAGAGTAGTAAAAGGGCAACCTAGTGCTAGGGTGTAATTAACAATGTGATCAGTAGTCAACAATGCTGATCAGTGTCTGGTTCTGTTGCATTTGTTTAGTAGATGCTAAGCATTTTGACTCTATTTCTCAACTTTAACTAACATAGTTAAGAGCTACTCATGCTGGAGTTAATGTCATATTTCATACAGACAGCTTAAAGGTATTCCCATTAAAGTCTTCCCATTGTTAAAGGTGAATATGTTGGTTATCTGCTGACAGAAAGGTGAAGTGCACAATGGCTTTATTAGCAGCAGTATTTTCTGTTAACAAATGCCATGAGAGTGGAAGCGGAATCATAAGGATGGTTTAGGTTGGAAGGGACATCAAAGGTCATCTAGTTCCAACCTGCACCACTGGCAGGGACACCTCCCACTAGAACAGGTCACCCAAGGCCCCATCCAACCTGGCATTAAACACCTCCAGGGAAGTTTTGAATCACAGAATCACCAAATGTGATCAAAGATTTTACACCTTTTTTAGGGGGAAATTTAGTGACACTGTGAGGCACCACGTATTAACTCCACCAAAGTTCAGGTAGCCTCTAGGACCATAATCAGAGGAATGCAGAGGTACACAGGATCATTCGAAGGGAATGGAAGAGCTCTCCTGGCACAATTTGAGACTGTGTCCCCTCCTCCTGTTGCTGGTTGCCTGGGAGAAGAGACCAACCCCACTTGGCTACAACATCCCTTCAGGCAGTTGTAGACAACAATGAATCCAGTATCCGAAGGGAGCCTACAAGAACGCTGGGAAGGGACAATTCACAAGGACTTGTAATGATGGGATGAGGAGGAATGGTTTCAAACTGGCAGAAGGGAGATTTAAATGGGATGTTAGGAGAAAGTTCTTCACAGTGAGGGTGATGAGACATTGGAACAGGTTGCCTGGGGAGGTTGTGGCTGCTCCCTCCCTGGATGTGTTCAAGGCCAGGCTGGATGAGGTCTTGAGAGTCCTGTTCTAGTGGGAGGTGTCTCTGCCTATGGCACAGGGGGGTTGGAACTGGATGATTTTGAGGTCCCTTCCAACCTAAACCATTCTGTGAAGTCACTCCTGAGCCTTCTCCTCTCCAGGCTAATATATAGTATATTTTAAGGAGGCTGTGTAATTTCTCTAGGAAAATCTTAGAAGTCACTGACACTATTACATTAAGTCATAGAAATGACTGACACCATTAGATGAAGTCCCATATGAACTGTGAGCATCCCTTTAATGCAAAAGTCATGGGAGGAATGTGGTGTTCAGACCACTCTCTGCTAATAGCCTTGTTTTTTGCAAAGGCAAATTTGTAGTTTGGAAATCATAAGCTGCATTTCATCTAAATTAGACAGGCTTTTTAGTTGTTATTGTTTTGACCACGCTGACACATTCATAATCAAGCTCTGGATGATGCTCCAGACTCTTCCAAATGCTCCAGACTCTCCAGGGAAGGTGTCTACAGCTGCAAAATATCTTTCTATTCTCAATGTGCTAATTATATCACTTACAGTGGTAATCTCTCATACAGGTTGCTGTTTCTTTGTCTGATTGGGTTTTTGTTTATCCCCATTTACTAACATTTATATCTAGAACAGGAATGTGTTCAGGTAAAAAATTCATCTCCCAAAGAAGAATGAAACAATATATTAGGGAAAAGTTCTTTCCAGTGAGGGTGGTGAGACACTGGAACAGGTTGCCCAGGGAGGTTGTGGATGCTCCCTCCCTGGATATGTTGAAGGCCAGGATGGATGAGGACTTGATTGACCTGCTCTAATGGGAGGTGTCCCTGCCTATGGCACAGGGGGGTTGGAACTGGATGATCTTTAAGGTCTCTTCCAACCTAAAACATTCTATGATTCTATAATCCTGTAACTTGTAGTATCTGCATGCAGCAGAATTTGCAGCTTGCTTCCCTGAACATCTAAATCAGGCACATGTTTGTATTTTCTCCTGTAGTTTGCCATTCTGAGAAATCTTTGTGCTGCTGTTTTTTCGTCTCAGGCAGAGATGTTAGATATGACCTCCACTTTTCAGTGATCTACTGTGCACCTTATCTTTTCTTCCAGGTGTTTTATTGCCATTACATGGACCTTGCATTGTTGCTTTCTCAGTTTCAACTCAGCAGCTCAGTCTCTTTCCACAGCTCTTTGGGGCCCTTAGTCAAACTCCTCTGTTTTACCTTGGATCAAAATATTATCCATCAAAGCTTTAGTATCCTCTCTACCATCAAAACATGGTTGTATTTTCCTGGGACATGCCTAGGGGGCTGAACACAACTCAAATATCCTTCTGAGCAAATAGTGTCTCCTGAAATAGTTTTTTTTCTTGAAGATGCATGGCCATGTTCTCTTCTTTTCTAGGGGCATCTGACAGCACCCTGCTGATGAATCAGAGTCATCTCTTCAAAAAATTTACCCCTTGACAATGGAGGAAAATATTCCCTTTGTACTATGCACACTTTGATTTTTTTCTTGGTCTGAGTGTAGAAAAGAGGTTCAGTATGATTTTTTTTTTTTTGGTCACTCTCTTGCATCTCCATCCTGCTTCTGCTGTGGTGTTTCCAGACTTCCTTTTGAGCATCTGCACTGTGGAAAGAGGCTTTTTAGCAATTATTTGAAGGAACATTAATCAAGGAGTGGCTGACATGTTCAGTGCTGAGAGTTTCCCTGAGTCTGGGAGACATGTTGAAGCTCCTCCTCAGCAATGCTGTTTTCTTGTTTCTCCTCCCTTTCTCTGTTTTTTTTTTTCAGCCAGACGTAGGGTTTGAGTATTTTTACCCACTCACAAGAGATTCTCCGTTTGCTTCTGCACCTCTCCCAAGTGCTTCTATAAACTGGGTCAGAGCCAAGGTCGCTGACAAGTCTGCTTCAGTCAATGGCTGCATTTGAACTGACGAGCACTGAGGAGAGTTGAGTTGCTGCGCTGTACAGCAGTCAATTCCAGCTGGCTCTTGCCAGAGCTTCTTAGAGATCAGCTTCTCACAGGATGCAAGTGGAAGTGCCTGGAATCATAGAATGGTTTAGGGTTGGAAGACACCTCAAAGATCATCCAGTTCCAACTCCCCTGTGCCATAGGCAGGGACACCTCCCACTAGATCAGGTTGCCTAAGACCTCATCCAGCCTGGCCTTGAACACATCCAGGGAGGGAGCAGCCACAACATCCCTGGGCAACCTGTGCCAGTGTCTCACCACCCTCACTGTGAACAACTTTCTCCTAACATCCAGTTTAAATCTTCCCTCTGCCAGTTTGAACCCATTCCACCTCGTCCTGTCATTACAAGACCTTGTGAACAGTCCCTCCCCAGATCCATTTTATTCTTCCTGCTTTAGACAGCATTGGGAACATGCCCTTTGTTCATGTAACTCGATTTCCCCCCCTCCTGGTACTGCATTTGCCTTTTAAGACACAGGGGCAAAGTCACTGGAAGGGCTTTTCATTTAATACTACAAAAAAAAAAAAACCAAACTCTTAGTATTCAAAAATGATTTACAGACAGCTGGCCAAGTGTTTGACCTAACTATGTGTGTTCATGCTATTCTACTGGTGCAAGAGAGCTGCAATAGAGGCTTACCCAGCCAGTGGACAATTCGCCCAATGTATGCAATGAGGATGGTTAAAGTGAGATGCTGGTTTTAAATGAGGATATTGACATAATAGCATCTCAATCAGCAAGAACTGGAGTGGCAGTGTAAATTTACTCACGAATAGCAGAGGAAATCAAGCCACTGGAGGAATGGCATTATAGTTAAAAGAAAGTTAGAAAGCAAAAAAAAAAAAAAAAGGGGGGGGCTGGGAGGGGGGAATAGCATCATATCAACAAGTACTCAGCAATCTCACAATCTCTAGGCATTAAAATTTCATGCCAAAACAGGGTGGTAGCAGGAAGTATCTTTGTAATGCCACACTCAGAATTACCAAAGAAAATTTCATGCCAAAACAGGGTGGTAGCAGGAAGCATCTTTGTAATGCCACACTCAGAATTACCAAAGAAAATTTCATGTCAAAAAGAGGGTGGTAGCAGTAAGCATCTTTGTAATGCCACACTCAGAATGATCAAAGGAAATTTCATGCCAAAAGAGGGTGGTAGCAGGAAGTATCTTTGTAATGACACACTCAGAATGATCAAAGGAAATTTCATGCCAAAAAGAGGGTGGTAGCAGTAAGCATCTTTGTAATGCCACACTCAGAATTACCAAAGAAAATTTCATGCCAAAAAGAGGGTGATAGCAGGAAGCATCTTTGTAATGCCACACTCAGAATTACCAAAGAAAATTTCATGCCAAAAAGAGGGTGATAGCAGGAAGCATCTTTGTAATGCCAGACTCAGAATGATCAAAGGAAATTTCATGCCAAAAAGAGGGTGATAGCAGGAAGCATCTTTGTAATGCCAGACTCAGAATGATCAAAGGAAATTTCATGCCAAAAAGAGGGTGATAGCAGGAAGCATCTTTGTAATGCCAGACTCAGAATGATCAAAGGAAATTTCATGCCAAAAAGAGGGTGATAGCAGGAAGCATCTTTGTAATGCCAGACTCAGAATGATCAAAGGAAATTTCATGCCAAAACAGGGTGGTAGCAGTAAGCATCTTTGCAATGCCACACTCAGAATTACCGAAGAAGCAATGAGGACTCGAAGAATGTAGCAACAGGGAGTAAAGTGTCGTGATTAAATTTGATGTAGGAATTGAATTTGTGCCCTTTAAAGGTGATGTCTTCTTGAAGCGGAAAGTCAAGGAAGGCGAAAGAGAGGGCCAGAATTTTATTTATCCCTAAGCAAGGATTAAGGCTTGATTGAAGATCTACCTGTCAGAGACCCATTCTGTAATAATAAATATAAGTGCACTCAAATTCATCATTCCCGGTGGAGCACAAAAGACTGACACACAGAGTTCTGAATGGGGACCAGCACACCACAGAAAGAAAACTCAAAGCAGTACTGGGGGGAATTTAAAAAAAAAAAAAAAAAAAAAAAAAAAAAAAAGAAAAAAAAGGCAAAAAACACACAAAAANAAAAAAAGAAAAGGCAAAACAGGCCAAAACAACACAAAATAACTTCCAAACAAGATGGCAGCTCCATAAAATGAGCGTTGTAGGAATGGGTTTTCACACCTTTAGCGTTAAGAGAGTGTATTGCCCCTCTTTGAAAAATTCTCCAACCTTACAAAAGATCACAGGACAAGTTATTAAAAGGGATTATTAAACTGGAGAAGGCCATTAGCATGAAAAGGACACCCTTTGAAGTCTTGCCCAAATGAGCTAAGGAAAAAAAAAAAGAAAAACAAAGTAAGTAACCCCAGTACAATCCAGCAAGTTAAATGCAAAACCATAATAGCAGAGGACAAAAACAATTTTGAGGAATAACTGTGCCAAAGGCATAAAAACTAATAATAAAAACTTTT
>VWZI01013399.1:0-15340 GCA_013396835.1 Psilopogon haemacephalus | reverse complement strand
TTTTTTTTTTTTTTTTTTTGCAAACACATCAGAGGCAAGAAGCCTGCCTGGAGGTCTATAAGGTTGATAGATGATCAAGATGTAAAAGAAGTGCTCAAGGAAAATAAGGTCTTTGCAGAAAAGCTAAATGGGTTATTTGCTTTGGTGTTCACTGCGAGGAGCCTGGAGGGATTTCCCAGATTGGAGCTGCTCTTTGTAAGGGGCAAGTCAGGCAACATGGATAACATTGGTTTAATGATATGTATCATTTTGGAAGGGGAATTTGTGCCTCCTGCATCTGTTAGCCTTTTCTAGAGGAATAGACAATCAGGAAGTTAAAGGCCATCCACCACCTGTGGCCTGCTTTGAATTTCTGAGAGGTTTGGCAAAGTTGCTAAGCAAATGATTTTAAAGAATATAAGAATCCAAGTTAGTGGCTGCTTTGATTGTTAATAATCACTAAGGAATTATTAATAATATTTTTAATGATTTTTTTTTTAAAATAATATTCAACAATTCAGGAAGATTCTCTGAGATTCTTTGGATGTTTGGTCGACAGGAATCCTGTGAGAAGAAAACAGCAGCTGCCTAAGAGTTTAAATAAATGTATAGTGGCTAATTAATCCTATAGGGATGTATTAGGCAGGTAGGCTTAATTTACAGTGAGGAGTGAACAAATAATACTGTTGCTCCTTTGAAGAATATAAAAGACACCAAGTTGCCAGGATCTTTGCCTTTTTCAAAACTCATCCTGTGATAATTAGCATGAAGTGGAGCTGATTCCAGAGTTGTTGTTTTTCTTAAACCTGAAAAAAAAGCTGCACTTTTGGACCCATAGGCATCAAAAAGAGCTTAATGCCAGTAGCACTGCTAGCTGGATTTTGAAGGCAGCAATCCTGCAGTTATGCATATGTTTTCTTGATCTAGAGCCCAGTTTAAGCTGTTGAATGGGGTCTGTGTCTATAATGTTCCCTAAGTGCTATTATGCAAAGAGATTACTTATTTGAATCATTAATCAGTTGCTGGCTGGCTGCAAGCTCTTATATTTCATGCCTGGTTTTCATGATATATGTAACCTATTCATTGCATTGCTCAAGCTGCACTGGAACCAGGCTTAATTCTTATTCTTGTTAGAGCTTTTCTGCTGACTACCTTCACTAGCATATGCTTAGAAACTAACCCAAACCACTACACGCAAAGCTGCCGCAAAGGATCCTCAGACAAGAACACAATATTAGTGGCTTAACTCTTCCCTATCAAATTATCATGATAGTTGGTTCCTGTATGGATGTGTTCACTCATCCAAATTAGTTTGGGCAATTAATGAGGCAGGAATTATTAAAAATATGTAGTTATTTTTATTTCCCAAAAGCCCCACCCACAAGCTATTATATTAGTCTAAGCCAGTCCCCCTGAGCTCAAAAGCTTAATGAATACTTGATTTGATTTGGAAGTAAAAAATAAACTTTAACAATAAATAGAAGGTATTTTAGGTAAGGGGAATTACAGAGGCTAGGGGAAGAGGGAACAAAACACAAGATACAGGAATAAGGTAAGGGGAATTACAGAGGATAAGGGAAGAGGGAACAAAATACAAGATGCAGGTATAAGGTAAGGGGAATTACAGAGGATAGGGGAAGAGGGAACAAAATACAAGATGCAGGTATAAGGTAAGGGGAATTACAGAGGATAGGGGAAGAGGGAACAAAATACAAGATGCAGGTATAAGGTAAGGGGAATTACAGAGGATAGGGGAAGAGGGAACAAAATACAAGATGCAGGTATAAGGTAAGGGGAACAAAATACAAGATGCAGGTATAAGATAAGGGGAATTACAGAGGATAGGGGAAGAGGGAACAAAATACAAGATGCAGGTATAAGGTAAGGGGAATAAAATACAAGATGCAGGTATAAGGTAAGGGGAATTACAGAGGATAGGGGAAGAGGGAACAAAATACAAGGTACAGGTATAAGGTAAGGGGAACTACAGAGGATATGGGGAGAGGGGGAAAAAAACCCCACAAAATACAAAGTGAAATAAAATACAACACAACCCCTAGATGAAAGTGGATGGAAGTTGAATCCAAGCAGTGAAGCTGGAAAGTAGTGGTAGATGCAGATGGATGCAAGAGGATTTTTAGGTGCAGCAAGTTAGAGTTCCAAATATAGCTGCTCTCCCCAGGTGTTTGTTGGAGATCAGGTGGTGAAATAGCAGCAGCAGAGAAACAAGGTGCTGGGCTGGTGAGGAAAGCAGAGGCCAAGAGGAAGAAACAGGAAGTTCATCCCCCCCTTTATAGGGGGTCTCAGAAGGAAGTGTGGGGGAAGGTCAGACCACTCCCAGGGAGATGTCAGGCTCCAGTTCCAGGTAAGACCCTCTGGGAAGGCTTACCCTTTTATAGCTATATACGAACCAGTTAAATTTGGGTTCTAATTCATGTGGGAAAATCTTCACAAGGATGCTTAAGGACAATTTAGCAATTTAGGAGAACCAGAAAATTGGAAAAGGTTTAGCCACAATGTAGATATGCCCCATGTATAAATAAAAGGCAGCCTGGAGCCCTAGGGAACATCTGTTCCACTCAGTGGAGTAGAGTTTGATGGTCCCTTGGCTCCTTTGCAGCAGTGTCTTTTGTGGCAGTGTCTAGAACTGTGAATTATAATCCAGCAATGGATCACTGTGGCACAGACGCCAATGGAAGCAAACCCTCCAAAGTGACCGTAGAGACAGCTTTCATGAGGCAAAGATTGTGGGGCAATGCAGGGCAAAGCCAAGCTGCTCAGCAGTGTTCCCATGAACAGCAGTGGTTTATGGCAGAGGCAGGTCCCTCCGGCAGGAAGTCAGGATGTGGTGGTCCCAAAGCAGGGACTGTGCACATTCTCCTCACCCTAGTTCCAGGTAATCCTCAAGATCCCCTTCAAGGTCCACGTCAGGGTCTGCCTAGACAGTGTCCCTTCTGGTAAACTTGATGCACTTAAGTTTCCAGGTAGTTCAAGCCCAAAATGTCAGGGCTAAGTTGGTCTGAAGCATGTTGACTGAGCAGAGCGGTGAGGCAGAGCAGAGCAGTGACTGCTTGAATCTTAGCTCCGTTTATATTATTTGCCCAAGTGTGATGGCTCCTTTGGCTACGGAGATTCACCAATCAGAATGGCACTTTGCCAAACTGACCTGATAGGTGAAGCCAGGGCTCGCTTACCCTTAGTTGGGCAAGACACTCACAAGTGCATACGTACCTGTAGGTACCTGTTTATCACTTTGAGAGGAGAGATAATGGCCCAAGCCTTTGTTTTCCTCCAGCCCTTGCTTCACAGAATCACAGATTTAACCAGGTTGGAAAAGACCTCTAGGAACATCAAGTCAAACCTATCACCTAATGCTTTTAATTAACTAAACCATGGCACTAAGTGCCTCATCTGGCCTCCTCTTAAGCAGCTCCAGGGATGGTGACTCCACCACCTCCCTAGGCAGCCTATTCCAATGCCAATCACTCTTTCTGTGAAGAACTTCTTCCTAACATCCAGCCTAAACCTGCCCTGGCACAGTTTGAGACTGTGTCCTCTTAGAATCAGAATCAGACAGGTTTGAAGAGACCTCCAAGCTCATCCAGTCCAACTTATCACCCAGCCCTATCCAATCAACTAGACCATGGCACTAAGTGCTCCATCCAGTCTTGTATCACTCTGGAAATTCTGAAATTCCAATAGAATAGAATAGGCCAGGTTGGAAGAGACCTCCAAGCTCATCCAGTCCAACCTATCACCCAGCCCTATTCAATGAACTAGACCATGGAACTAAGTGCCTCATCCAGTCTTTTCTTGAGCACTTCCAGAGGTGGTGACTCCACCGCTTCCCTGGGCAGTCCATTCCAATGCCAATCACTCTCTCTGGGAAGAACTTTCTCCTAACATGCAGCCTAAACCTGCTCTGCTACAGCTTGAGCCTACATCCTCTCATTCTATTTATGGTTGCCTGGAAGAAGAGACCAACTTCTGCCTGGCTACAACCTCATCAGCAGAAGTGTGGGGCAAGCCAGGACATGGAATCATAGAATCATAGAATGTTTTAGGCCTATTAACCTTCCACAAAATCATCTTTTCAAAATGTGATTATTGTATGCCTTGTGGGGAGAAAAAAAAAAAAAATCTATTTAAATTAATGCATCCATCAGTAGAATTTTAATTTTTCTTCTTGTCAGGAGACACGTTGTGAAGTTGGAATTTTACAGCATCAAAGTTAGCAATAGTCCCCATCTTTAAAGTATTTTGAAAGCTTCTACTTGCTGTCTTCTGCAGTGCTGACACCAGTGGATCAATAGGTTTTTAAACCCGGACAGGAATCACCGTGATAATCTAGTCTGACTTACAAAGTACTAAATATCATCCATCATGGTTTTCCTAAACGGGCATCAAAGTCTGAGCTTCTCCAACTTCTGGTGGCTTAGCTGTTAGATAGAATGACAGATCTAAAAGAGCTTAGAGGGTTTATCTCACAAGAGCATCTGGAATATCTAATCTTTTTTTTTTCCCCAAATAGCTTCAAAATCCCATCCCTCTACTGGTGAGGTTGTTAAGCTCATCTTTTTCTTTTATTTTTTCTTCTATTTAAAATATAATTCATTTTTTTTTCTTCAGTGTATCTGCATTCTGGCAATGGACAAATAGGAAACTATGATGTAGATCAGGATTACTGAGCTGGGGCACTTTGATGGCCTAAGTGGCAGAATCTGATCATACTTCCTGAGATAAGTGCAAACTTAGCTGAGTGTGAAGCAAGGCAGGGCCACTACTGTGAGCTGCCTCATCAGGGTTGCTCATGTTCATGGGTTCCTCCCTTAGAGAAAATGCTGATAATTGTTTCACCATTTGTCAAAATGTGGTTTAAAAAAAAGAAGAGGAAGGATCCCATCATGAGGACTTTTAACCCTGATAAGCAGAATAATAGAATTAGAATCACAAGAATCATCTAGTTCCAACCTCCCTGCCATGGACAGGGACACCTCACGCTAGAGCAGGCTGTGTACAGCCTCATCCAGCCTGGCCTTAAACACCTCCAGGGATGGGGCTTCCACCACCTCCCTGGGCAACCCCTTCCAGGCTTTTATTACCCTCATGCTGAAGAACTTCTTCCTAACATCCAGTCTGAATCTACCCATTTCTAGCTTTGTTCCATTCCCCCTAGACCTATCACACTACCTGACATCCTAGAAAGTCCCTCCCCAGCTTTCTTGTAGGTCCCTTTAAGACACTGAAAGGCCACAAGAAGGTCACTTTGAAGCCTTGTCCTCTCCCGACTGAACTGCCCCAATTGTTCATGCCATGATGGGAATGACTACATTAGTGGCCTAAGTTTGGATGACAGAATTGCAGCAACATCCAGGTGGGAAAAACTCCCCACACCGACACCTTGGAGCCTTCTCTTCTCCAAACTGAACAGCCCCAACTCCTTCAGTCTCTCCTCAGAGTAGAGGTGCTCCAGCCCTCTGATCACCCTCTTGGTCCTTCTCTGGGCACCTTCCAGCAAATTCCATATCCCTCTTACCCATTGCCTGAGCATAAATAGCAAACTCTAAGGTGAACACACACCATGGAGCATTTGCAGCAGGGAGGAGAACTGAATGATGCACCTAATATTGCTGCAAAGGTAGCTCTGCAAACTGATTTACATGCAGAGTTCACATAGCAAGGGCAGGATCACTCTCTCCATCATAGCACTTTGGTATGTTTTACCTTTTTTCTGTGTCGATGTGTAGAGTTTGATTGGATTTTTAGGTGGCTTTGATGCTCTTGCTCAATTAATAATGCTGCAGAAAATGTAATGCTACTAATGCTACAGTATTATTTTGTTAGAATCATAGAATCAGTCAGGTTTGGAAGGGACCACAAGGATCAGCCAGTTCTAACCACCCTGCCGTGCCCAGGGACAACCTACCCTAGATTAGGTTGCCCACAGACTCATCCAGCCTGGCTGCAAACACCTCCAGGGAGGTGGCCCCAACCACCTCCCTGGGCAACCCATTCCAGGCTCTCACCACTCTCATGCTCAACAACTTCCTCCTCACATCCAATCTTAATCTCCCCACCTCCAGCTTTGATTCATTCTCCCTAGTCCTGTCATTCCCTGACAGCCTAAAAAGTCCCTCCCCAGCTTTTCTGTAGGCCCCCTTCATATTCTGGAAGGCCACAAGAAGGTCACTTCTGATCATCCTCTTCTCCAGCCTGCACAGCCCCAACTCTTTCAGTCTGTGCTCATAGCAGAGGTGCTGCAGCCCTCTGAGCATCCTCGTGGCCCTTCTCTGGACACACTCCAGCATCTCCACATCCCTGTTGTCCCAGGGGCCCCAGAACTGGATGCAGTACTCCAGGTGGGGTCTCAGCAGGGCAGAGTAGAGGGGGAGAATCACCTCCCTCCACCTGCTGGCCACACGTCTCCTGATGCTGGCCAGGAAATAGGTTGTTGCTTTAAATGTTCTTTCTGATGGATTGTCCCCTGGAAGATCATTTTCTGTGACAACATCTCACATTTATGTTTGGATTTTCAAAAGCACCTTCAGAAACAGGATCCTGTCCTGTCTCTCAACCTTTTGAATTTTAGATTTAAGATACCAAGTGCAAGTTAGGAACCAGTTTATGCCTTACTGAAATGTAGTTCACCTCTGGATAAGACCCCATAAGCGCTGTGCTATTTGAAGGTTGTTTACTAAGATGTGCATCAAGAAAAAAAAATCTTTTCCTGTCCTGAGTTCAGCTAATCTGGGGGTTTTTTTGTTTTGTTTTGGTGCTTTTGGGGTTTTTTTGTATTTTTGAAAATAAACTGCCTTCATCTTAGTGTTGGTCTTCTGCTAGGGAATTTGTGGTGGTTTATGACTTCCCCCTTCAAAAGGGTATTCGCTGTAGAATTAAATCTCAGCAGGAGTAGATTTAATCCTCCCTGATGACTTGTAGTCTGCAAAGCCTTATTGCCTCTACTTGGTTGGTGAGTCTGCCCTTCAGGAGCTGGATGTTCTCCCTCTCGCTGCAGTTAACTCATGCAATAGACACAGCCTTTTATTCTGTTTATGTCCCTTGATAATGGCTGTATTGATCTGGCCCCATGTAAGCAAAAGTTCACAGTTTGCCAAATGTTGCTAAGGGTACCAGACTATTGCTGCCACCAGCAGACACATTCCATCATCCCTCAACCTCAATGTGTGAAAGTCAGCAGGATGCCACCCGTCGGGGACTCAGGAAAATGGCATCTGTCAGTAACTGGCATCTGTCAGATTGAGAGAAGTGTTGCCAGCAGGGCAAGGGAGGAGATTCTCCCCCTTTACTCTGCTCTTGTCAGACCCCACCTGGAGTTCTGTGTGCAGTTCTGGAGCCCCCAGCACAAGAAGGACATGGAACTGTTGGAGAGAGTCCAGAGGAGGGCCACGAAGATGCTCAGAGGGCTGCAGCTGTTCTGCTACAAGGACAGGCTGAGAGAGTTGGGACTTTTCAGCCTGGAGAAGAGAAGGCTTCGAGAAGGCCTTATAGTAGCCTTCCACTATCTAAAGGGGCCCTCCAGGAGGGCTGGGGAGGGACTATTCACAAGGCCTTGTAATTAAAGGATGAGGGGGAATGGGTTTAAACTGTCAGAGGGGAGATTTAAAGGCGAAGTTCTTTCCAGTGAGGGTGGTGAAACACAGGAACGGGTTGCCCAGGGAGGTTGTGGCTGCTCCCTGCCTGGAGGTGTTCAAGGCCAGGCTGGATGAGGTCTTGAGCGACCTGATCTAGTGGGAGGTGTCCCTGCCTATGACACAGGGGTGTTGGAACTGGATGATCTTTGAGGTCCCTTGCAACCTAAACCATTCTATGATACCTTATTCAGTATTGTAGTTTCTCCTATACACCCTTCTCTCCGTGACTGTAGCACGTGAGCTATAAGGTTTGTGGTTTCCAGTATACTTTTTTTTTTATTATGGTTTTAGTGTTTAAGCTATAATCTTTGAGGTCTCTTCCAACTTAAACCATTCTATGATTTTATGAGTCTCAAATTAGAAATAGGAGGTGGTGGTGGTGGTGGTGTTGTGTTGTCTACCAAGCAATGCAGGAACACTCAAAGATTGTCTGGAAATGAAAGCCCCAATAACAACGCCATGCAAGAACACCTATGAGCTTTGTTTTCAAAGAAAATGAGAATTCCTTTTTCTTTAAAGGCATTTAAAAGCTCCTGAAAGTGACCAGAACCAGGAGTAGGAATATAGTAAGAGAAGTGAGCTGTTGTCCAACCTAACAGCACTAGGCAAATGACTTCATTATCTCCTTGCTCGCTCACTTCAACAAGCAAATTTTCACCAGAAGGCAAAAGCTGAGAGAAAAAGATTTTGAGCCTAAATTCCTACTTGAGGCAACTCAGAGTAGAGCTGTAGAAGGAAGTGAGATCTGCTGAATCTCATCATACCGCTTGGGGGATTTGGGGTCTTTGTTTAGAAAACAATTTAAATCTGTTTACCTGATTTTTCTGGCACAAAATCCCAGCTGTCCTTTGAAATAGGAGCTATTCTAGCTCTGCTATTGCCTCATCATGACAGAATAATTTGACAAGTTTTAGACTATTTTTAAGTGCAAGAGGACCGAGACTATTTGGGGAGAGTTAGTGCACGGAAAACAGAAGGAGCTATTAGATTATTAGGTTGGTGGTTTGTTGTTTGTTTGGTTTTTTTTTTCCCAGAGTCCAAGGTGGAGGAGAGATTAACTGATTTAAAGGGCAAACTGTTTTCAGGGTTTGGGGTTTTTTTGCCTCTCCTTGCGAGCTGGAAAATGCTGATTGCTTGATCCCATCTCGTTCTGTTTCTAGCCTGTTAAACCCAAAGATCATTCTCCAGGTGGCATGGTTGCTTTCTAACAAGATTAGAGGGAGAGAGGCAGTGAACTGCTCAGCTGCACTCTAGGGACCCCTGGAAAGTGTGATTTGGGCTTAGAGAAGTAGTGCAAAGAGGCCAGTCCAGCCTAGCATATTATTGCAAGGATTTTACATCTGTCACAATGGTGCATTGTGAGGTCGAGGGAAGTGATTCTCCCCCTCTACTCCACCCTGGTGAGACCCCACCTAGAGTACTACGTCCAGTTCTGGAGCTTCTAGGGCAAGAGGGATGTGAACATGCTGGACATTGTCCAGAGAAGGGCCACAAGGATGCTCAGAGGGCTGCAGCACCTCTGCTATGAGGACAGACTGAAAGAGTTGGGGCTGTTCAGTTTGGAGAAGAAGAGGCTCCCAGGTGACCTNTCTAGGGTAGGGTGTCCCTGGGCATGGCAGGGGGGTTGGAACGGGCTGATCCTTGTGGTCCCTTCCAACCCTGACTGATTCTATGATTGTTCTCTGCTAAAGCAAATATTTAGCCATTACTGATTGTGTTAGTCAAACTGATATATGCTGCTGTTGGATGATAAGGTGGCAGTGTGTGCAGAGCGTTTGCAAACCACTTTGTTGATTTCTGCAGCCCTGCAGTAGCAAAGGGCAATGAAAATTTATATCCTTAAGAGCCATTGTGATTTTATGGTATTGGTGAAGACAACCTCAAATGTAGGCTGGCTAGATGTGAATGGATCTTTGACTGGAGAGCATCTCTGAGGGAAAGGACCTGGAGGTCTGGGTGGATGAGAAGCTCAACATGAGCCTGCAGTGTGCACACCCAGCCCAGACAGCAACTGTGTGCTGGGCTGCATTAAGAGAAGCATTACCAGCAGGGCAAGGGAGGGGATTCTGCCCCTTTACTCTGTGTGCAGTTCTGTAACCCCAACACAGGAAGGACATGGAACTGCTGGAGAGAGTCCAGAGAAGGGCCATGAAGATGCTCAGAGGGCTGCAGCAGCTCTGCTGTGAGGACAGGCTGAGGGAGTTGGGGCTTTTCAAACTGGAGAAGAGAAGGCTTCCAGGAGACCTTGGAGCAGCCTTCTGGTATTTGAAGGAGACCTACAGGAAGGCTGGGGAGGGACTATTCACAAAGTCTTGTAATGACAGGACGAGGGGGAATGGTTCAATCTGGCAGAGGGGAGATTTAAAAGGGATGTTAGGAGAAAGTTTTTCACAGTGAGGGTGGTGAGACACTGGCACAGGTTGCCCAGAGAGGTTGTGGCTGCTCCCTCCCTGGAGGTGTTGAAGGTTAGGTTGGATGAGGTCTTGAATGACCTGTTCTAGTGGGAGGTGTCCCTGCCTATAGCACAGGGGGGTTGGAACTGGATGATCTTTGAGGTCTCTTCCAACCTAAACAATTCTATGAATCACAGAGACTCACCCAAGTTACATACTATTCTAGCTTCTAGTCTTGTTCTGAGAGTGCCAGCATCTTCACCTGGAGCCCATGGAAACTGTCAGTGACCCCTGTGGCTGGTTTTAGCCCTTCAGATCAATTTGTCACCTGAGCCCATCAATATCTGTGCACTCAGAGCAGCAGAAGTATCGTATGGGTTTGTGCCTATACGTACTGTATATGCCCCCCCTAGAGGAGGGCCACAAAGACGATCAGAGGGCTGGAGCACCTCTGCTATGAGGACAGGCTGAAAGAGTTGAGGCTTTTCAGCCTGGAGAAGAGAAGGCTGCCAGGAGACCTTAGAGTACCCTTCCAGTATCTGAAGGGGGCCTACAGGAGGGCTGGGGAGGGACTATTCACAAGGTCTTGTAATGACAGGACAAGGGGGAATGGGTTCAAATTGGCAGAGGGGAGATTTGAATGGGATGTTAGGAAGAAATTCTTCACAGTGAGGGTGGTGAGGCACTGGCACAGGTTGCCCAGGGAGGCTGTGGCTGCTCCCTCCCTGGAGGTGTTCAAGGCCAGGCTGGATGAGGTCTTGAGCAACCTGATCTAGTGGGAGGTGTCCCTGCCTATGGCACAGGGGGTTTGGAACTGGATGATCTTTGAGGTCTCTTCCAACCTAAACCATTCTATGATTCTATACATTACAGCTGTGGCATGCTCTGTGCATTCTTTTCCCCTCCATTATGTATTTATCTGCATCTCTTCCCTCTGGAGTTCCAAAGTACAGTTTGATCTAGTTACACTGCTGCAGTTCAGGGAGAGATGAGCATTTGGAATAAAGCTTGGGAGACATTTATCAGGCTATTCCGAAAGCTGTGGTCTGCACCGGGTACCCAGGCCCAAAATGCCAAGGAGAAGCTGCCATCTGGCTTTGCAGGCTGGCCAGCATCAAAAGGGTCCACGCTAATTGGAGCACAGCCCCTCCGTGTTGGCTGTTGGGAGCCATCCTGCAGGAACACGGAGAGCAGGCAGCTGACCCGAGGGGAATTTTCTTTCTCTGACTTGTGTAATGGAGAGTTGGCTGCAGTGCACTGCCAGCTGCCACCCTATTTCAGGACCCTGTAGAGAGAATAAAGCTGAACTTTGGCTAACTGGCTCTGCACCCTGGATAACTGTTAATGACGGAGCTGATGAGCTCTCAAACTACACCAGGGCTTGATGAGGTATTTTAGTTGGTGTTTGGTTTTTTTTATTGTTTTATCCTTTGGGCTCGATTTGTTAGAACAAAATGCAGACAGAACAGATTGGATTATCTCTCCCTAAGTAAGGTTTTCACTTGGCCATTGTTTTCTTCAGCCTTAGAGAGCAGTAGTAATGTGTAGGTGAAGCTTAGGGAACTGTTGCCTTTCACAAAGAGGGCTGGAGCACCTCTGCTATGAGGACAGGCTGAGAGAGTTGGGGCTTTTCAGCCTGGAGAAGAGAAGGCTTCCAGGAGACCTTATAGTAGCCTTCCAGTATCTGAAGGGGCCCTCCAGGATGGCTGGGGAGGGACTATTGACAAGGACTTGTAATGACAGAATGAGGGGGAATGGATTTAAACTGGCAGAGGGGAGATTTAAAGAGGATGTTAGGAGAAAGTTCTTTCCAGTGAGGGTGGTGAGATACTGAATGGGTTGCCCAGGGAGGTTGCGGTTGTTCCCTCCCTGGAGATGTTCAAGGCCAGGTTGGATGAGGCCTTGAGTGACCTGTGCTAGTGGGAGGTGTCCCTGCCTATGGTGTGGGGATGGAACTGGATGATCTTTGAGGTGTCTTCCAATCTACACCATTCTATGACTTCTGGAACGGGTTGCCAAGGGAGGTTGTGGCTGCTTCCTGCCTGGATGTGTTCAAGACCTTGTTGGATGAGGCCTTTAGTGACCTGTTCTAGTGGGAGGTGTCTCTGCCTAGGGTGGGGAGTGGGAACTGGATGATCTTTGAAGTCCCTTCCAATGTAAACCATTCTATGATGCTATCTTCCCAACAGCACTAAACTACCAGTCATGAAGGCATTGCCTATGGCACAGAGGGGTTGGAACTGGATGATCTTTGAGATCCCTTCCAACCTAAACCATTGTATGATTCCATGACTCCTGTAATACCACACGAACAGTCAGCAACTTCCCCGAGAAACGTCACCAACTGTTTCTTAGAAGGTTTTTCTTCTCCCAGCACAACATCTTAACGCATCAGCAAGGCTCTGCATGCTCTAAAGCAAGCTAGCCTTGTGCCTGCTGTGGCATTCCCTGGACTCCTGCATTGCTCCCCTGGGGAAGACTCGATTTTCCATGGCAGGCTCGCAGCAGATTTAAGAATGGAAAGTTTTGCCCGATGCAATGTGGTCACCAATAACAGGGCGAGCTTAATAACCTGCATGTTATTTATTTTGCTACTAAATTCAATCCATCCACTTTATTACATCTGAGAGTGTCTACTCAAAAAAAAAAAAAAAACCCAATATGTTGAGCTTGCTCAGTTGCTGTCCAGTGTACAGTAAAGCTGTTTCCCTTCTATTCTAGGAGGTTATTCAAAATTACTTTAAAATGCCTACCACTTTGAAAAGTTCAGGGGGGAATCTATCATCCTTTCTCTCTGCCCTTCTGTCTCCCTTTATCTGGCTATTTGTCCTCTTGCACCTTCAGCAAGGCTTTTCAGACCTATCTTCTCTGAGAATTGTTTCTGAAAGCTGCAACCCTCAAGGCCATTACCAGATGCAGTTTTAAAGACACTGAGAGAGGGGGAAAAAAAAAAACCAAACCAAACTCAGATGATCGTAAAATTGCCCTCATTTTGCAAATATAATTTCTGATGTCAAACTGTTCATAAGCAAATTGTCCCTTTCCATGGTCTTAGTTTTTAAATATGAGTCATAGAATGGTTTAGGTTGGAAGGGACCTCAAAGATCATCCAGTTCCAACACCCCTGTGCCATAGGCAGTGCCTGCACGATTAGTGGTTTAGTGCTGTTGGGAAGATAGAATCATAGAATGCTTGAAGTTGGAAGGGACCTCAAACATCATCCAGTTCCAACCCCCCTGTGTCATAGGCAGGGACACTTCCCACTAGATCAGGTCAACCAAGGCCTCATCCAACCTGGCCTTGAACACCTCCATGGAGGGAGCAGCCACAACCTCCCTGGGCAACCCATTCCAGTGTTTCACTGCCCTCACTAGAAAGAACTTCCTCCTAATATTTAATTTAATAGAATAATAAAATAGTTTAGGTTGGAAGGGACCTCAAAGATCATCCAGTTCCAACACCTGCCCTAGGCAGGGACACCTCCCACTAGATCAGGTCGCTCAAGGCCTCATCCAACCTGGCCTTGAACACCTCCAGGCTGGAAACATCCACAAGTTCCCATTTCAGTATCTCACTACCCTCACTGTGAAGAACTTTCTCTTAACATTCCATTTAAATCTCCCCTCTGCCAGTTTAAACCCATTACCCCTCGTCCTGTCATTACAAGACTTTGTGAGTAGTCCCTCCTGTAGGCCCCTTCATATACTGGTAGGCTGCTATAAGATCTCCTCAAAGCCTTCTCTTCTCCAGGCTGCAAAGCCCCAACTCTCTCAGCCTGTCCTCATAGCAGAGCTGCTCCAGCCCTCTAAGCATCTTCGTGGCCCTCCTCTGGACTCTCTCCAACAGTTCCATGTCCTTCCTGTGCTGGGGGCTCCAGAACTGCACACAGTTACTCCAGGTGGGGTCTGAGGAGAGCAGAGTAAAGGGGCAGAATCCCCTCCCTTGCCCTGCTGCCCACAGCTCTTCTTGCTACAGCCCAGCACAGGGTTGCTGTCTGGGTGACCAAACTTGTCTCTTTTTGAACACTTTTCCTCCTATCCAATGATTGTCCAAACAAGGACAATTTTGAGGCAAAAATCTCCACGTGGCCATTTTTACAGGTGTGTGAGACAGGAGAATTATTTACCTTTTTTTTTTTCTGGAGGCACTGCCTGCTGCCAAGTGGTCAGAAAGGAAAATGATTTACAATTTTATTTATTTTTTTTTTTCCTTGAGAGGACACCTGGTGCCAAATGGCCTTCAGGTATACAGTTGGCTGGCAGTGCCTCTTCACTGCTTGAAGGAATCTTAGAGTTATGTGTGAGGGATAGATAAAGAGTGCTTGGGAAGAAATGGCATTTCCCCTGGATAAAGATGCATCTTGCAGCCTCCCTGCTGGAATATAATCCTTGCAGTTCTGGGGGTTATTTCAATCAATCTTAGAAGATTGCCTCTTTCAATCCGGCTGCCACTCAAATGGATTTGCCCACCACAGTGGCACCACAGCCACAACCAGCTGTGGAGCATGCTGCTATCCCTCCACCACGAGATGATGCATTGATCTCTGTGTTAAGCTGCCCCTACAGAGCCAGAGGAGAAAGGAACAGGGTAGTGCACCCACACAAGGTCAGTCTGTAAGCTGTGCCTGGTATAAAGAGGAAGGTGGAGGTGCTCTTGTTCCTCCTCCCTGTGGGGAAGATCATTTGCTAGAGGAAAGAGCTGATCTCTTTTGCTGTAGGTGGTTTACAGGCTGGAAAATGACGTTTTTGCTGGTGCAACACATGTTTCACTTCGTGCCAGGAACTGGGCCTGTCCCTTTGGACGGGGAATGAGCAGATGCCTAATTAGCCTATTATTTACCATGCTTGAGATGGCTGAATTTTGATGAAAGAGACTTTACTTTAATCATTGATTCATGACTCAGATGCTCATACGGTGCGTTAGGGATGTTTAACCTTCGGCAAATATCGTTGCCCCATGCACCCTTTTATAAACACCCTGGCAACTGCTCTGTCTTCCTTCACTCTCCGTGAGGGAGAAGCTTGGGAGCTCCCAAATTGGTCTTTAGCGCCGGTAATGTGCGTATCAAATGCAAGCAGAAGACACTGAATGGCACCAGGGCACTCTGTGGCTTAGGTGTGCTGTTAGCTTTTAGCTTTTTGAAGGAGGAAGAGATCCCTGTGCTGGGGTCGTGTGAACTTGCTCTGAATCATAGAATGGTTTAAGTTGGAAGAGACCACAAAGATCATCCAGTTTCAGCCCCGCCGTGTCATAGGCAGGGACACCTCCCAGTAGAACAGGTTGCTCAAGACTTCATCCAGCCTGGCCTTGAACACA
>VWZI01013397.1:942-12858 GCA_013396835.1 Psilopogon haemacephalus | reverse complement strand
CTCCATTCCAATTATGCTCAGGCACTCACTGCAGCCAGAGGTCTGTACCCTCTACGGATTTCCATGAGGCACCAGTCTGGATGCCTACAGTTCTCCTAGACCTGGTAATAGACCGGGTTGCAACCATGGCTTGAGCTTTGGTGTTTGTTTCTTGTTGGTTTGGTTGGGTTTTTGTTTTTAAAAAATTCTCTCAGCACACGCTGCTGGCGGGGCTCAAGCAGGAAAGCTGCTACCGGACCTATTGTAGGTGCTGAAAGTGCTCAGGCTGCCGCTGGCACTTCAAAATGGCTGCTCTGCTGCCTGCCGTGAGCTTAAATTCCACGCGGCAGCACGGGAACGCCCCCAGCTACGTCACTGCCCCCTGCGCAGGCATGTTCAGGAGCCGACCCCGCCGCTATTGCCCTCGTGTTACCTGTTTGCTAGCCGCAGCTGCTCAGGCTACTGGACCTAGTGCAGGTGCTGAGAGTGCTCGGGCTGCCACTGGCGCACGAGGATGCATGAGGAAGCAAGAGTAAACAAAGACATTATTCTCAACTTCCCATCAGCAGACAGTGTTCAATCACCTCCTGGGAAGCAGGGCCCTAATACTTTTACCAGTTGCTCTGGAGGACAGATGCTGTCAACGAATGGCTCCCACTTTCTTCTTTCACTTAACTTTTATATCTGAGCAGATGTCATATGTCATTAAGTAACCCTTCGGTCAGTTTGGGTCAGCTGGCCTGGCTGTGCCCCCTCTCCTGATTTTGTCCATCCCTCAGCCTACTGTTGGGGTGGGAAATGCTGGAAGAGCATAGCTTTGGTGCTTGGCTCAGCAGTAGTGAAAACAGTGATCAGTTATAAACACCCATCTACATCACTGCAAAACACAATACTAGAAAGATTCTTTGGGGACAATTAATTCCAGCTCAGCCAAACCAAATACAACAGACCATAACCCTGATCATGCTTCTTTATTTATTTGTTTATTCATGTGTCATGGGTTAACCTGAATATTTGTTGCTGTTGTTCATATCACACTGCCATTATGCGAGCTTCAAAAGGAAAGTGCAAGCTGAAGCAAAGCATTATGAGGCTTGAAGTTCAGACTGCAATATGAGAGGCTTCCTGTTTCAGTTGCAGCTTTTGCATTCTGGGGTTTTGAGTGGTAGTTCTTCCTCACAGGAATGGCAGTGATAAAGGTGGGAATAGCTTAGCATGCTGGTTCTCTGCTTTATGCTAGGATTTTTCTGCATTTCACTGTTTTTTTTTCTGCAGGTAGGCTAAGCTAAGGTAATTGTGCATTATGTTTATGTTCTTATTTTATAATAAATTCTTAGCTTATCTCACTCTCTTTCTCCTAACCCAGAATTTTTGTGTGTTGCTTTTCCCTTACTTCTTTGTTGGAGAAGTGGGAAACAGGCAGATTACTATGCATTAACCTACTACACAACGCAAATTCATACTTCCATTTAATGTAAAGACAAAAAATATTTTAAATGTAGTATGAGAAAGAATTCAAATGTGGAAGGAATGTTAATAGAAAATAAAGGGGGAAATAAGTAGTTTTATAAATAATTCCCTTAAAATGTTAATGTAGATAGATAATAGATAGTAATGATGTTCTGTTTTATGGGTGAATCATCAAATACCAAAGTCCATTATCAAATTCCATAAAATAAGGGTTATCACCAGACTCAAAATTCAAGACACTTGAAGATAAGAAGACCTCTAGAAGAGTTTTGTTAAAAACAGTCAGATGTGGAATGTATAGAAATTATCAAATAAAATACACACCTAAGCTAGAATCCAGATATGTAATTGTCATTTAATGTGTATCTACTTCATCTCTTTTATACACCTATCTGGAATTTAGAGGCATATCTCTGAACAATTACTTAAGCACCAAACAGTGCATCCTGATTAATATCCTGATCCCTCTGACAGGGGAGCTGACAGGAAAGTTAAGTCACATCTAAGCCCAAGTAGAAACTACAAACCAAAATTTTCTTTTGACCTTGACCTAGTGTCAGGGTCCAAAAGGCAGAGATTAACAATATCTTTGTTCAGAGGAGCAAGACCTGTTCTTATAGATTCCCGTGCTGTGAAATTATGGTGCAAACGAGACCACATATCGCCACAAAACTATTTATTAAGGGATAAAGTTGAACAAAACAGAGGGAGTGAGGGGAGGAGGGGGGGTGGGGAGAGAGACAGAAAGAGAGAGAGGGAACAATGAAGAAATGAGGAGAGAAAAAGAGCAGGGGAGGAAGAACAGGGATTATATTACCATCAGGGAGGATGGGCGGAGAGAGAGAGGTGTGCATGGCCGAGGGATGTTCCGTAGCCTTGGTCAGGAGTTCTTCTGGAGTTGTTCTGTGTGTGTGGGTTGTTGTTCCTTTTCTCCTCCTGACAGGCATTTCTCAGGTCTTTTATACATTTTTTTTTTTCCAGTCCCAGTCTTATTGAAGTCCTGGGGCAGCTCCCCAGGGATTCCTGTGCATTCTAATGCATTAGCAGGGGTCCGCCGGCAGCACCATGCAGAGCCTCCACCCCTCCCTGTGTTGCTTATGTGTTCATACCCTGAATACACATATTCCATAAGCCTTTTTCTCTTCGGAGTAGCTAATACAGGGCCAGGTTGAAATCCGGTAAAGTAAAAAAAAACAAAACCAAATGGTATTTACATCCCGGAGCATCAACAAAGGTACTGTATCTCTGGTGATTTGCATCTCTGTCCCGGCATAGAATGACGGAGCATCCTAGGATTGATCCAATTCCTGGGCTCTCTTCTCCCTCTACTGTTAAAAGGTTTGGTAGGGGGTGAAGGGTGGGGCATCCCAGGTGGCCCCGGGACCCAGCGGGGGGACCTCGGGATGCCCATATACGTCGAACCTTGAATCAATTGGCTGGCCAGGAAATGTTGGACGCCTGATGGACAGTTTCGTACGCCCCGCAGGGTACTTAAACGGGTCAGCAGCCATTTTCCGCGCTCTTCCCACTCTCCTCGTCCACCGCCATCCGTGCAGCAGCCGAGAGAAGCCCCAGCCACGTGCGCAGCGACGGGCAGCGAGGCACGGCAGCTTTATTCCACGCGGCAAGGCTGACTCCTCTCTCTCTTTCCCAGTTTCTCTCCCTCTTCCTAATCCCTCTTTTATTTTCCTTAAATCGGTTTCCCTCCTTCCGCGGTCTTCCCCCTCGGTTCGGGAAGGAGCGTGTTTCCCCCCCCTTTGCCTCGCACTCCCGCGGATATCCATAGGTGCGGTCGGGATCTGTTTACATGTAACCTCTCTGTTTTCCCCCAGTCCTGGTTGTTAAACGTTTATACCTGACGTTTAAGCGATATTCGTGTCTTTTCTGCTGACCGAAACTCAAAAGAACCGGCGAGGAGGGCACTAGGACCCTCTCGTCCCACAGGATATCGCATTTGATTAGCCCAATCCCATGACATTATGGCGCAGTGAGCATTCGGCCAGGAACGTTTCTGAGTTTGGGAAGAAAACAATGCAATCCTTATCTTCATTGATTTAAACGAGGGAGAGACAATTTCAGACTCTCACACCTAATTAGAGTGTAAGTGGGAAAATGACAACAATAGTCACATTTTTCCCCAATACACACTTGCCTCTAAAGCTAACAGTAGGGCTTGTGGCTTCCTCCTAATTAGCCAGTAACTGGGAAAAAGCACACAGGGAAACAGGAAGAACTGGACTAAGTGATCTCCCCTTAAAAGAATTTTGCATTTTTTAGAATTGCCTAGACTAAACACTAATGTCTCAAAATTCTTGTTGTCTTTGCACACTGGTCAAAGACCAGAGTGAGGTTTTGCTTGTATTCTCAGGAGTGGAACTGAGACTCAAAATGGAGTCAAGTGCAAAGTAACTTTATTTGCCTGACAATAAATTAGCAAATGGAAAGGAGAGAAAAATAGAGGAAGGAAAGAAAATATTAGTTGTGATAGCTACGAGCTGCAGTCTCCTAACAGTCCAATTCTAGTTCAGTGGGAGAACATTTCACCAAAAATTGGTCTTTTCTCCTCTTTTATTGGATCATCCTATTATATTATTTACTCACTTTTATTCTGAGAATTACTTAACAGTTTTGCTTAACTGCACCCACCACCTTGGCAGTGGTGTGCATGCCCAATACTGTCACTAGGGAGCCAAGGGGGTCTTAGATGATCTTCAGAGTTCTCTGAGCCACTCTATCTTCCAGGCCTAGGGTCTTGGTGTATTGTGCAGGAGTTAGGCCACATTTATTAGAATAAGCTCCACATTCAGGTTTGTAAGAAGACAAAAAATCTCTGGTCTTGCAATCCAGTTGGCCATGGTAGTGATGTTTGTTGGTTGTTTCACTTCCCAGCAATGTTGAGACAAACAACCAACACAGTTGGTTATACATCTGTATAATATGTCCTAAGTCCTTCTTCTTAAGAAATTTCTTCACTCTTAAAGAGGTGCATTAACACTGGGATATTACCTGCAGTGAATTCAACAAAGCTTTGATAATGTCAACAGCTATAAAGCATCTAGTTTGGTTGCAACAAATGAAAGTTGAAGTTGTCTGCTTAAAAAAAAAATCTCATGAGGAAGAGGAGTCTGACCTGGACATACAAGTTCAGGATGAATGTTCCCTGAATGTTCACTATGGTTTTTGAGGGGAAAAAAAAAAATCTCTAACTATCTATGTGACAGAGCTGAAGACCTGGCCTTCCTTATGGGCAACTATGAATAACCTGTGCAGAATGCTTTTTGATGAAGTTTCCAATCTTGTAGCACATAATAACCAACAATTGATTTGCTAGATGCCTTGTGTTCCCTAGGAGTGATGGTGTCTTTACATAATTATGGATTTAACTTACTGCATTTCTATAATCACTAACTTTAAAAGAACTGGATGAGATTATGAAAACTTTTAAGGTCACTCTATTAACACAGATAAGGACATTAATGAAGAGACTATTCTAAATATGGGAAATCTGTTAATCATAGAACCACAGAATGATTTTTCAGTACACTTAATTTTTGAGAATGTCCCATAAGTCTTTGAATCTAAAATGTAGTTGTGTTCACCATTCTATGATCAGGGTTTTTTTTTTCCTATAGCAGAATGAAGACTAGTAATCTGAACTTTAAACATTCAGTTTCTTCTACTTAGAAAAGCAATATAGTGTTCCTTGAGTAACAATGTCAAAGGAAGTGATCTTTAGAAGTACTTCAGTGATTGACATTAGGAAGGCTTTGATATGTATTATTTTTTTAAAAAAAACAAACCCAACTATTACACTTCACTTAGTTCCTTTGATGTCCTTGAAAGAAATGGGACATAATTCCCCTTGTAGAAAACGTGCACAATGCTTTATAATGAATAGAAACAGTTCCCTTTACACACTGTGGAATGTTTCATGTACAGTTGTTAAGATTTATACTGGAGTTTGAGACACTGAAATGTAATGGCAGCCTTGAAGTTTGGAAGGAGAGTAAGCTGCTGTTTAGGTTACGGGCTTGGACATCAAATCTCTTTGCTCAGCATACTCCTGTTTATGACAACTGTAGTAGTAGATGATTAAAGTTTGGACAAGTATAGTGATGCAGTATGACATTTAATCTGTTTTGGTTAATGCACACCTACTTGCTTGTCCTTTATAAGAGACTTAACCAACATTTTTAATCTCAGATCTATCTCTCAAAATTCCACTTAACTAATGATCAAGAATAGGTGCTAATTTCACTGACAGATCAGTTTTGGGTTTTATGTTTTAATATCTATCACCTATGCATATGTGACCAAAGAAGAATACCAAGCACAGAGAGTTTTCTCTCTTGGCTATATCAAATGTCAGCAGTTATCCCCAAATCATTTTGCCGTGTTGTCTGATTTATAAACATTTGCTAATGATTCACTAAACTGTTTTTTTTTATATATACAAATTGTCAGAGCTAGCACATGTAATAGTATATTGTGTTATTACTATTTGAGAAGGTGGTAACCACTTAGCTGTGCAAAAGACAGCTGCCTTAGAAAGTGCAAGGTTAGTATTTTGAATTCCAACAGATTTCCAAGTGCTCTCACATTCAAAGATTCTCACAAACATAGGATGTCAATAGTCAGACAGGAATAATAGATGAGTGTGCTGGTTTGAGGTTAACTGGGATATTTTAATGAGAAAAATTAGGTTATAGGCCGTGGAAAGAAAACATTGATGTCTACTTCACTCATAGGTTTACTGAGATGTACAAAAGCAAGGATATAGACAGATAAGAGAGAGTCACTCTGGTCTGAGTTCTGGCTGCTGGTGTCTCCCTCTCCTTGGCTTCTACCTGAATCTGTGTAACCCAACTAATCAATTCTGCTTCTAATCCCCCATGGCTGATCTTCCCTGTTCACCTTGCACGTAAGGTAGATCCTGGGATGGGATAGGATTGGAGAGTAGAAGGGTGTTTGAGAACCCTTCTTGGGGACTCTGATCTCTGGGAGGCTTGTGTTTCTGTGTTGCCTTTTTGCTGTATACAGCTGTAGATATTTGTAGTGCATTGTAGATATCTGCTTGTATATTGTGCTAAACTGTGAATATAAAGCTTCATTCCTTGGCTTCCAGCCAGTGGAGTCTAGTCTGGGTGAATTCAGACATGGGGGGGATGGGTTCTGGGGGCTAACTCTCAAACCATCACAATGAAGAGATGGGAAATTGCTTAGAAGGCTTGACTAAAATAATTTCTTTAAAATGCTATATGAATATACGATAGAAATACAGAGGAATGATTAAAAGCTGCAAAACATACACTGGAAAACATATAATAAAATTTCTTAGTAAGAGATACAGAATTTCATCCTAATTAGAAGTCTGATACCTTCTACTGTATTTGCTGTACACTGCACAAAGCTTTTTGCTTAGGCTGTGTTTTTGCTTTAATAACCAGATGATGCTGACTGCATGGAACACTTCCTCAAGAGATTTCCCACTGTATATGCTTGAGAATTAATAGTCTGGATTTTATTTAACTGTAGTAAGTGGGGGCTCCCAAGCACTGCTGTATTCTCATGGAGGTTAATCAGTATTTGGTACTGAATACTGCCAAAAATATTTTCTATTGTGGCAAGTAAACAACTTAAATGAAAAGAGCACCCACACATTCACAATCACTATCTTTTTTAGTCATTGTTTAGGTCTATGTATATATGTAAATACATATAGAAAACACCAAACACACACATACTAATATACACAGTAAAACTGAGACAACTCAATTTTGTCTTGACATATCATCATATTAGAAGTCATAGAATCATAGAATCAGTCAGGGTTGGAAGGGACCACAAGGATCATCTAGTTCCAAGTCCACCAAGACTGACTTTGGCAGTGGACAAGGAGGGGCATCTTTGTCTATAATCTCCATGCATACAGTTAATTATTTCCCTAGAGAATGCATAGCAGAAATTTTAATAGTTACCTCTTCTGAAGTTGATTCAACTAATCAGAGAAGGCGGCTATTCTATTACTGAATATGCCAGTATTGGTTGAGATAGGAGTCATGAATGGATAGCAAAGGGTATAAAGTCTCACATTAGATATATTTTATTAGGATAAATTATCCTGGGTTATGTGAAACAAAAATCTAGTGTAATCATAAGTTCTTGGGAAAAGTCTGGAGGACAAGAGACTTGGAAAATAATATATTAATTTTCTACACTCTTCAAAAACTAGTTTATTCATTAGCAATGTTTTCAGTGGGAACAAAGCACTGCTATGCCTCAGAAAGATTGCTAGTAGGTCTAGATGTCTCAGCAAGGAAGAATATTATTATTTTCCCAGAGGAAGAATCTTCTGTCACAGTCTACTCATGTTGAAGAACAAAAAGAAATTACTCCAGCAACCTGTTTCTCTTCTGTCCAGTCTTCAGACTGAATTGTGACTTTATTGGACCACTGACAATCATTTCTGACCTGACTAGAATGGTTCTAGTATCAGCTTTTCAGATGGACATGTGAGTAATTTGACATTTACATCAGAAGCCAGCAACCCATCATGTCAGTTCTTCTGGCTTGCAAACATCTATACAATCAAAAGGACCGACTGCAGTTACCCAGATGTGACTGGCAATGTCAGCCTGTCTTTCTCCAGAACATACTTGTGATCTGTGTGAATCTCCACTGTGTAACTATAGACATAATTTAGAATTTCAGTTACAAGTGCTCATCTTGTTCATAGTTTCATTCAGTTAATGTCAAGGTTTTAAAACAGTAAATAATAAGTGCTTCATTGCAATATGATTACACGTAGTAGAGATTGTGGTGGAAGGTCCAAATTGTACCTAAAATACATATCCAAGACGTGTCTTTGCATGTCTTAAACATCTTAAACATCTACCTACAGGCATGGAAGAAGAGGAAAGAGCAGACAAAACCCTTGGTGCCTCTCAGTCTACCATGGAGACACCATATTTGGTCTTGTTTTGCACCCTTTGTTCTTGGTAAACACAGGTCACAGATGCTGAACATGTGTATCTCCCTTTTTTTTGGTGAAATGGCCTAGGATTTGCCTTAGGGGTGTTTTTATTTGTTGCCAAAATGCATAAAACTTAGCCAACTTGTTTGCTTGCTGCTGCTGCCTTTGTTTGCTACCCGTCCTGTCTCTCTCACGAACAGAAGATACAGACTCAAACTGAGGCAAGGATCTGAAACTGCAGCTACCCGACTGAGCTCAGCTGAGCCTGAGTTGATTTGACTCTGGCCAAGTCTAGTAACGACCTAGCAACAGTCTAGCAACGAGTTGTGACTTCGGGACCTGCCGTTCCTGCCTAGGGTCGACTTTTTTGCTATACAGCACCCGATTGGACTGCTCCAACCTGCAAGTCTGGATCGTGCTCCACCCAAGTGGTTGGCCGCCCCGAGAGCCTCATGAGATCCACGGAGGGTTTACCTCGTGGCCGTGGATCTTCTCAGACAACGCGCTCAATTTGAACTACGCATACAGCAGAACTCCCCACCCCACAACATCACCACGTGGAAAGGCCACCACGTGGTCGGGACTGTATTTTCCGTGTTTATGCACCTGTATATAATTTTGGATTACCAATATTGAGACTCAAGACAGTGAGTAGCTTACCTCTTTTTTCTAAAGTTTTAAAGTTTATGTTTACGTTTAGCCTTTAGTCTTACGGCTGTTTGTGCCCTAAGACTCTCCAAATGTTTAAATTTTTTAAAACCTTTCCTAAAATTGTTTAAGTCAATCTGACTATATATACATTCTGAAAAGGTAGTTTTACCAACTGCATAACAAAATCTCTGTGTGTTGATTGTAAATAAGTTTGGGGAAATTTTCTTTATATATTTAATACACTACATGATAATTTTTATATTTGACTCATTATAATTCACCTCAAAACCAAATTCAAACCTCTCCTTAACAGAAATTGACTCCAGTACCATAGACTAGAACATCACAAATGATAATCAACAGTATCTGCCACATCAGATGAATGGAAGTCAATGTCAGTCACTTTGTCTTTAGAAGTTGATTCCCATGGAACTGTCTTGTCAAGGAAGCAAAGAAGAGGTTTGATGGTAATTGTTTGGTTTGTTTTTTTTTTTTTTTTATTTGGCAGGGAGCTCCACAAGAAATTTCAAGGAGTATCTAGAGACCTTGTTTATGTTTTGACTGAGACAAAGTAAAAATTGGCTTCGCTGTCCTGTGAAGCATGTATGTATCTCTTTAGTTTCTTTCTATATCTGATGTACCTAAGAGGGTGAAAATCCCTTAGGTATTGCTTTACTTTAATCATTGTCAGAATGCTCCGTGGACTACAGGGGGACATGCTGCATTATAATTTAATCCATGGAATTTAGTGCCTGGAACATGTCTTCCACTCCTCCTCCACTGATCCGTGCTGTTTCGCATTTTTCTAAGTCCTTTCACACACAGCTCCGCTACAGTGTTTTTTTTTTCACTTTCTCAAAAATGTTGCCACAGAGGTGTCAGCAGCATCACTGATGATCTTGGCTTTGTCTAACGGTGAGTCCATTTTGGAGCTGCCTGGAACTGTCTCTGTCAGTATGCCTCTGCATGCCCCACCACTATAAACTCAAAACATATATGTAATTCTACTTGTGTGGAAGTTCTGTTCTTGTTCAGCAGCTGTGACAGGGTTTTACATATGACCTTCTGCATGTAGCTCAATGATTACCACTGGTTATTCTGAAACTTCAGCAGATGATTGACATTCTTGTGACCAGAAATCGCAGTTGTGGCTGCATAACAGAATGCATAATGCTGAAGTTAAATAATCACAGAATGCTAGGTTGGAAAAGGGACCCCAAGGATCAGCTTCTCCTACCTTTCTAAGATGATGATGTAGTTCAAATGTGATGGCATTTCACCCTGTCAAGCTCAGTTTTAAAACTGTCCAGTGTAGTGGAAGCCATGACTTCTATTGGGAGATTATTGCAATGTCCAACTGTTCTCACTGTGAAAAAACTTCTGGATTCCAATCAGAATCTCCCCAGGAGTAACTTGTTCCCATTACCACTTGTTTTTCAAGTTCATCAAATGAGCATAATTCCTCAAACTAACTGATGAGATGAACAATTGCACAGAGGTAAGACCACCTACTTTTCTTTGACTGCTACTAATTAAATGCAGTTGATTAGAGAGAAGATGTAAACTCAGTACTTTCTGCATCAGTAAGAAACAACCTCCTGTTGCAATTCATATTGCACAAAATGAGCTCAGTATCGGAGTGTCCTTGAGAAAATACAGTATGGACTCTCACAGCACATAGAGACATGTTTAAATATGAGAGAAGTACAAAAAGATAGTTAAAGGTATGGACTACAGAACAGATGAGTTTTCTTCTCCCCATGCTTCCTACATATTTTTAAACTTTACCTCTGTTTGTTGGTTTGCTTTTTTTTCTCCAGTCATATGAGAATTGTTTTCTATACTGAACAACTGGTGGGAGGGGTTTGTTTGTTTTGGGTTTTTTCTTTGTTTTGGGATTTTTATTTGGGGTTTTTGTTTTGCTTTGGTTTGTTTGTTTGTTTTTCAGTAAGCCTGTTAAAAAAATAGAAGGGCTTGTTGAAAAACCTTCAGAAATTCTTTACACAACCACCACTTGACTAAAAGATTTTCACTGATTATTCTAGACTTATGCCTGATAGATTGTACAAACATCTGAATCAAGGAATCAGGCAGGGATTTTTGTACTCACATGGCCATGGATACGGGCTCTCTGTGTTAGAAATAATAACCATGTGGTATATTTAAAACATATCAGTAATCCAGACACCTCTTCATCAGTTGTTTGGGGTTTTTCTCTTTTTCCCCAGGTAATGGATATGTGCATTTTTCGCTTAGAAAATGGATGTTTCACTATGTCTTAAACCTTCTGAAGGAACAGTTTGGAAAGAAGCAGAGAAATAGGAAATAACCTAATTAAGACAAAAATTAAAGTTTTAATTCTGACAATTTAGTGTTACAGATGTCTAGAACATTCACAGAATCATTTTGGGTGACTATGTACTTCTGCTGTGGTTCATGTGTTGCAGTTAGGGACAGGCGTTCTGAAGAATCTCGCGTTGTAACGGAAAGATAGGAGCCCCTCCTTATAGCCAATAGCCTTGAGTTAGGACGTAGAAAGACGGATGTGACGTTTTGTATGCTATAAAAAGCACTGCCACATTTTAATAAACGCCATTTTGCCATTTTGCCTTTTGCTATCCATCATATTGATGTCTGTAGCGGATGGCCCGAGCAGCCTGGGTTTGGCTGTTCGTGTTGCCCTTGAACCAGGTCGTCACGCCTTCAGAGTAAGGCAACAAGTGGTGCCGAAACCCGGGAAGCCAGAAAGCTGGGAAACAGAAACCCTGGGAAGAAGAGAGCCAAGAAGATAACAGAAAGCCAAGAAGATAACAGAGAGCCAAGGAACGAAAACCCAGGAAGAA
>VWZI01013396.1:0-24032 GCA_013396835.1 Psilopogon haemacephalus | reverse complement strand
GTATATTTCTGTAAATATCTGTTATATCTTGTAAATATTTGCTTGTATATTTGCATTGCTGTAAATATAAAGCTTCATTTATTAACTTCCAGTGTGTTTTTCTGAGTTTTAGCCGGGGTTTTAAAAGGTGGGGGGGCAGGTCACTGCAAACCCACTAAAGGGGCTGTGATGGTTTGGGAGTTCCCTACCACCCCACACTTTGAAATAACCCAGGCTAGGACTCTGTTGGCTGGAAGTTAATAAATGAAGCTTTATATTTACAGCTTTGCACAATATACAAGCAGATATTTACAACATATAACAGATATTTACAGATATATACAGTAAAACGGTAATACAGAAACACCACACTCCTCCCAGAGATCAGAAATCCCTAAGAGGGGTTTCTAACCACCCCTACCACCTTCCCCTTTTCCCCCAGTCTTGTCTCACCAACTGTTTTATGCAGCAGATAGGCAAAGGTAGATTGGCCAGGGGGATTAGCTGCAGGAAAGCAGTGAAATTATTCATATCCAGCTACGAAAAAGCAGGGAGAAAGAACCATGCAGCAGCAGCAGCCATGGCCCAAAGCAGTCTGACTTATCTATGTTTGGGTTACAACTCTTACACGATTTGTTTTTCTTTCTCAGTAAACTTGAGTGAAGTAGCACCATCAGTGTTTTCCTTTCTCAGCCTGTAGTCTAATTTCTCGTTCAAATCCTCCAATTAGTTCGAACTAGCACAGGGGCCCTGAACTGCATGTGATATTCTAGATGGGGCCTCACTAGGGCAAGTAGAGTGA
Organism: Psilopogon haemacephalus; assembly: GCA_013396835.1. Lineage (NCBI taxonomy): Eukaryota > Metazoa > Chordata > Aves > Piciformes > Megalaimidae > Psilopogon > Psilopogon haemacephalus. The sequence continues at coordinate 23,251 of VWZI01013396.1, read as the reverse complement.
GAAGAGAATGTCTCTTGACCTTCTAACCCCAGCCCTTCTAATACACCCCAGAATGGCATTGGCCTTTTTGTCCTCAAGAGTACATTGCTGGCTCATGGTCATCAGATTGAAAGATTGAGCTAGTGATACATTGATCTCTATACTCAACTCTTATCTGTGTCTTTGTCCAGTTTATATAATTAACTGAAAGTATATTACAGGAAAAGTATCCTTAAGACTAAATGTCAAGACTGAAAAGAAACTTTTTTCACTCCTACTCTGCACTTTTCTCCTCTGAATGTGGTAGCTGGGACTCATTCTGCTAGACAGCCTATTAGAGAGATCAAGTGTGGTTTTCCTTCCTATCATCCTTTTTGCAAATGCCGTATTGAGGGACATGCCATAATTTAGGAAGCTGTTACAAAAGGAATAGCAACACAACATGTGAGAGACCTGTTCATCACTGGATAGCCTTATAATGCTGCCCTATAGTAACTCCTGGGCTCTTAATTTAGGAAAGGATCATACTAATATCCAGAACAGTCAGGTTCCAAGAACATGACTGAAAACTGGTGTCCTGGTTTGAGACTAATTGGAATATTAGATCAATGGCTGTGAAAAGAAAATAATAGTGATGTCTGTATTACCCATTGGGTTTGCTTAGAAATATAAAAACAAGAAACAACAACAAAGTTTCTCAGTCTTTGGCTGCTGCTTGCTGTGTTAGCTGTCTCTGTGTAACCTGGTCTAATCAGTCTCCTTCTAACCTCTTCTTGGCTTTTTTTTTAAATGCATCTCACTCCTGCACATCAGCCTTCTGGTGTGGGAAGAAANTTGCTGTGTTAGCTGTCTCTGCTTGAATCTGTGTAACCTGGTCTAATCAGTCTCCTTCTAACCTCTTCTTGGCTTTTTTTAAAATGCATCTCACTCCTGCACATAAGACTTCTGGTGTGGGAAGAAAGAGAGGAGTTAGTTCAGAGCTCTCCTAGGTGGTTCTGCTGTTTGGGAGGTGGTAGCAGCAGTGGGATTCAAACCCACACCCCTGAAGAGACTGAAGCCTTGACACTAAAAGCTGTGATGTACTACTACAGAGGACAACAAGCTTTACCTTGGCCTTGCTGCTGGGGTGTGGGCAGTCTGTATGGCTACTTATCTACCTTCCCTTGCAAGTAAAACAACTGGCACCACTCAGACTGACTGCCAAACCTTCCACTGACCGTTTTGGATTGAAATAATTGAATGATGAATTTTGTCAATATTCTTAACTTCTGAAGTTGTAATACATTGTGGACAGCTTAGGTTTCTTGCAAGATGCATCCCTGCTGGGTATGGCTTAGAAGCTCTATAAGAAATATTGACAGCTTGCAAGCAATTTGCTTTCTAGCTCAGAACTTTTCTGGAAGTGTTTCTCCTCTATTAGTCTAAATGTTTGTATATACATATACATGTGAATACACAAATATTTGAAGCATTCAGTCTGTGTAGTGTTGTATCTTGCAACCAGTGGAGTGAAAGTTCCACAGGATTCCTCAGTGGCTGCAAGTTTGCAGTACATCTGGCTCAGATATGATATGACAGATGTTCAGAATAGTCTTATTTATTCAGCATTTTAAGACGATTAAGCCAAATTTGGGTTAAAGTCTAATGCTTTAAATTAGCCATGGAATTCTCAGACTGCCCTAATTTTTTGTTTTGTAGCAGGGATTCAAATCAGAAATCCCCATATTTCCAAAATATTAAGAACTTATATATCAATGCTACTTTTCTGTGTTCTGTTGAGCTAATATTATATAAAATATCAGGCAAACTGAAATATTATTTACTTTCAGTGGGAACAAAGCAGTGAAGTAGATATTTTATGTATGGCATGCAATTGGCATAATTTTTATTAGTATTTTTTTCCTTACATGCATTCACATGGATATTATAAGTAGTTTTGAGACTGTCTCTTTATTTGCAACATTTAGCTTGAAACATAGAATAGTTTGGGTTGGAAAGGACCTTTAAAGGTTACCCAGTTCTAACACCCCTGCCATGGACAGGGACACTTTGCACTAGACCAGGCTGCCTAAAGCCCAGCCAGCCTGGCCTCAAACACTTCCAGGGAGGGGACATCTGCACCTTCTCCAAGCAACCTGTTCAAATGTCTCAACACACTCACAGTAAAGAATTTCTTCCTAGTACCTAATCTAAATCTACCCTCTTTCTGGCTGAAACTGTTACCCCTCCTCCTATCACTATATTCCCTCATTGTTTCTTCTTGCCTTTCCTGTAGGCTTCCTTTAAGTACCTTAAGGCTGCCAAAAGAGATCCCAGGAGCTTTCTCTTCCTTAGCTTGAAGAAGCCCAGGTCTCTCAGCCTGTCCTCACAGAGAAGGTGTTCCATCCCACTGATCATCTTCTTAATCCTTCTCTGAACCCTCTTGAGCATGCTGGGGGGCCTGGAGCTGAATACAGTACATCAGGTAGAGTATCATGAGAGTAGAGTAGAACAAGAGAATCATCTTTGTCCCTCTAGCCACACTTCCTCTGGTGCAGCCCATGAATGTACTTGAATTCTTCGGAGGCCACAGAATAATTCATTTTGGAAGGATTCACAGCAGAACATTGAGTTCCACCTCCTCCTCGAAGCAGCTCCAGTCACACTGGGCTGCTCAGTGTTTGGTTCAATCAAAGCTGAATACATCCAGAGATCAAATCTCATCCAGCCTCCTATTAAACACCTCCAGGAATGGCGACTCCACTACCTCCCTGGGCATCCCATTCCAATGTCAATCACTCTTTCCGTGTAGAGTTACTTCATAACGTCCAGCCTAAACCTGCCCTAGGGAAGTTTGAGGCTGTGTCCTCTTGTTCTGTATTGTTGTCTTGGCTGGCAGAAGAGACCAACCCCCACCTGGCTACAAGGCTACAACCTTCTTTCAGGTAGTTGTAGAGAGCAATAAGGTCTGCCATCAGCCTCCTCTTCTCCAGGCTGAACATTCCCAGCTACCTCAGCTTCTCCTCCTAGGATTATGCACCAGTCCCCTCACCATCCTTGGTGCCCTCCCCTGGACATGTTCAAGCACCTCAGCATCTTTCTTAAATTGACGGGCCAAGAACTGGACACAGTACTCAAGGTGTGGGCTAACCAGCGCTGAATGGCAGAATGACCTTCCTGGTCCTTCTGGTTCTGACATGGACCAGAATGCCATTGGCCTTCTTAGCCACCTGGGCACACTGCTGGCCCATGTTCAGAATCACAGAATGTTAGGGTGTGGAAGGGACCTCAAAAGTTCATCCAGCCCAACCTCCCTGCCCAAGGAGGGCCACATATACCAGATCACACAGGAACGCGTCCAGGCAGGACTTGAATCATCTCCAGAGAGGGAGACTCCACAATGCCCCTGGGCAGCCTGTCCCAGTGTTCTGTCACCCTCACAGGGGAAAAATTCCTCCTCATGTTTCCATGGAATTTCCTATGCCTCAACTTCCATCCCATTGTCCCTTGTCCTGTCATTTGGCATCACTGAGCAGAGCCTGGCTCCATCCTCATGGCACTCACCATTTGCATTTCTATAAACATGAATGAGGTCCCCCTCAGACTCCTCCAAGCTGCAGAGCCCCAGCTCCCTCAGTCTCTATCCATAAGGAAGGTGTTCCACCTCCTTTATCATTTTTGTGGCTATGCACTGGACTGTGGTGGTCCAGGAGTTCCCCACCCCCCCTACACTTTGATAAATCACTCAAACTAAACTCAGCCAGCTGGAAGTTAATGAGCTTTATATTTACAGCTTAGTACAATATACAAGCAGATATTTACAATATATTATGAATATTTACTGTCACATACAATAAAAAGGTAATACAGAAACACAATGCCCCTCCCAGGGATCAGAGTCTCCAAGAGGGGTTCCAAACCACCCTTCCACCTTCCCCTCACCTACCAATCTTATCCCAGGATCTACCTTACATGTAAGGTTAATTAGGAGGATTGGCAAGGGGGATTAGAAGCAGGAATCAATGAGTTGGGTTACACAGATCCAGCTAGAAGGCAAGCAGAGAGAGAGACCAACAGCCAATGCTCAGACCCGAGTGGCTCTGTCTTATCTGTGTTTGTGTTCTTACTTTTGTATCTGTCAGCAAACCTATGAGTGAAGTAGACATCATCATTGTTCTCTTTTCACAGCCTATAATCTAATTTCTCCTATTAAAATATTCCAATTAACCTCAAACCAGCACAGGACTCTTTCAAGAAACTTCCCTGAGGTATTTCTTGGAACTGAAGGGCCCAGAACTGCACCAATATTCCAGATGCAGCCTCACTAGGGCAGAGTAGAGTGAGAATAGAACCTCTCTTGACCTGCTAACCCCAGGCCTTCCAAATAATTAATGATTTATTTATGCTTATTGGAAAGGCAACTTAAAATGTAGTTTCATTGTGATATCATTTAACGTAAGCAACTAATTAGACTTCAGGTGTTTTGTTTTTTGGGGATGAGTTTTTTTGTTGTTGTTTGGTTAATTTTGGTTTGTATTTAGGGTTTCTTCAGTTTTGTTTTTTGTTTGGTTGGGTGTTTTTTTAATTTCAGATAAGAGCTTCTGTCATCTGTACACACGTATGTAGTTAAATATATATATACATATATATAAAATAACAGTCTATTTCATCTAGCAGGTGAAAGAACGACAAGAGTTGGGGGTATGAAAGCTGATAGAAGTTTAAATCATTGAAGCAACTACTAGCAATCATTAATCACTGAAGAAAATTACTGTGGGAGTGATAGCTCCTTAACTCTTCATGTCTTCAAAAATCATATCAGATGCCTCTTTAAAGTGTAACCAAACATAAACATTAGGCTCAATATGGGGTAAATGAGAGAAGTACTGGTCTGTACTATGGAGGCCAGATCTTTATTTCTGGAAGGTCTACAAGCCTTCAGCACAGACCAGATTTGTTTTATCACCTAATAGTCCCTTCTGGCTTCTCTAAAATTTTTAACTATACGAAAATCCTTACAGATCTGCAACCACAGATACACATTCAGATTTTTCACTGCCACTCACAGTATTTCAGTTACCATACAGCTTTTTACTGGTAAAATGAGCTACCAGCCAAGGCTGACACAGACTGCAATGGAAGAATTCTCAGCCAAAGCAGATGTCACCATTCCAGCTACTCCAGGACCCTGGCTTTGTAATAACCAGATCCAGGTGTTCACAGTAACTCTGGAACAGCAGGAAAGATAAAATAAGGAAAAATAAAATAAGGAAGATAAATAATAAAGGTAAAATAAGCTATAAGATTAAAATAAGCTATATAATAAAATAAGCTATATAAGATAAATAATAAAGATAAAATAAGCTATGAGAAGTAGCCTACATAAAGCAGAAGATTATATTACTACAGTACTTCACCTGAATTAAAGGCAATCAATCAAAAGGCAAAGCACAAAGGTCTAAAGGAAATGAAAACTCAGTAACTGAGTAGATAGAAGGCAGTTATGGGGAGTGAAGAGCTTCATTATCACAGAGCAATGGAAAACATCGGTCTTTATCAGACCTACATACTAGCAGAGGGTTGGCTAGGGAATGGCTTGCAAGGTGCTTACTGAAACTAATCTCTGGTTCATTCCAGCTCCTGAGATGTGGCAAGGGATAGCTCTGGAGTGCACTAGCTGGTTTTGGCCAAATTCATGCCAAAGAACTCACTAGTTACTGTAATGAATATCTCTGGTTCAGTAGGAAACAATGTTTCCAAGCTTACTGTAATTTACCAGGTGAAGTGAGTCCAGGATCTGAATAACATAAGTGGAACATAGAAGTAAATTTGGCCACTGCAAAAGGGCAGCACTCTGAAGGTACTGTAAGGGATGACTAATGGAGAGGTGGAAGGGACAAGGGCAACCAGACACAAATACAGATGTCATGATAAAATGAAACTGGGTACAAACAATGAAAGCAGGCAGAGAAAGGTGGGCTTAAATATAAAACCTCAGCATAGTGAGATTTGAAGTTGCTAACACTCATCCACCACCAGCATTCCTCTATGCTCTGCTGCAGACAGTTTATTAGGTGATAAGAAAGGCTGCTGCTAAAATTTAGACCATGCTATTAAAAATTAGACATTTCTCACAGCTGAAATTCTGGCATGCTTTACAAGGTTCTGTAGCTCTCTTCAGGAACCATCTTTCCACTGGTGTGTGTGCTTCAGTGCCTGAAAACCTTCAAGGCATTCATTCATCATTTCTAAAGCAGAACAGAAGTTGGTTCTAGTCAGCAGCAGCAATATGAACTTGGTCCTTTATTTAATACTCTGGGAGTGTACTCTTTAAACGTCAGTGCTTATTTTAGACACTTCACTGCACTTCTATGTGTCACTTCATGTTTTTTCATTTCTGTTCTGAAGTGCAAATACATGAGACACCACTGAAAAACCTTCAATTGCCATTGTACTGCCTCTGCACTTTCCTTTGATTCATCATGATAGCTCATAATGGGAACGGCTCCTCTGTACACTTAGGTGTTTGCAGTTCAGTGAAGGTTTGTTGGCAAGATGCACGTATTCCCTCAAGGCAAAGACATATTTTTCTTTTCATCTTTTGGCCCCCAACAACAGCAGGTGTAACCAAGTTCTGTGTGGGGAAATAATCGAGTGTGTTGACAGTTGCTTCTTCTAAAGCTTGCTAACATGCTACCTATCCTACTTGGTTTCATATGTTGAATTTGAATCAAAACGTTAGGCATTTTAATACCTTTATTTTCCATTAAAAATCATTTAAAGTCAATAGAAATATGCTTTGTTTAAAAAAAAAAAAAGGCAAAAAGGTGAATAATACTGCTTTAAAATGTTGATCGCTTTAAGTGCAAGTGCAATGTTTAGGTGAGAACCGAATGCATAAATCAGAGAATCACAGAAACATTAAGGTTGGAAAAGCCCTTCAGGATCACCAAGTCCAACTGAGCACCCTACTCTACAAGGTTCACCCTAAACCATACCCCCAGGCACCACATCCAAACGACCTTTAAACACTTCCAGGGTTGGTAACTTAACCACTTCCCTGGGCAGCCCATTCCAATGCCTGAACACTCTTGCTGGGGAAATAATACTTCCTAATGTCCAGTCTAAACCTACACAGTTGCAGCTTGAAATCATTCCCTCTTGTTCTATCACTATGCACCTGTGAGAAAAGACCATTTCTGTGAAATAGAAATAGTATTTTAAGTTCTATGATTTTCTTTTTTAAATAAAAAATACCAAATACTAAAAAAACAAACAAACAACAATCAACTCCCTTCAACGCCTTGAGACGTATGAGATTTTGTAGGAAAAATATTGAATCTCAGACTAAGATCCTGTAAGACAGATACGTTAATTTCCTTGATCTACAGACAGGCAGTGATAGCAATTTTACCTCAGGCATGGAGGCTAAGCTGGACCAGAGGCACACACATTTTTCAGATGTGTTTTTCATTCTGTAATAAGATGCTGTATTTTCTTCTAGTTTATAGATTCTACTTACAGAATCACATGATCAGTAATATAGTGTTCTTTCTTCATATTTTGTTAAACCTCTTTGTAAAAAAGGTAAAGATTTTTATTTGTTGACCTAATTTTTGGTATTCTGAAAAAGAGAATTAATTTGGGAGTTATACATACACAGCCTGAAGACACGATTCATGTAGTTTATTGGTAGGTGAACATTTGGGATGCAACTTTAGAGCCATGGTTGACAATGTAGCCTTTAACTTTTGTTGAAATGTACAGCTGCTAATCTATATGTGGGTGTCAGCATGGTTCAGGAGATGACAATCTGGACCTCAAGCAATATTTCTGGGTATATTTCTGGTTCACTCACTGACTTGCCATGCATTTGACTACAGGCATTTGCTCTTGGCCTCCGTTTCCTTAAAGTAGAAGTGACAACACTGAATTTTCTTTGCAAACTGGCTTGAAAGCTGGGATAGAAAAATGAAGTGGAAGGATCATGGAAGATATGCTATTGTAAATGAGCAAAAACCAAAATTATAGAGGTAATTATATCTATGGTAGATAAAAACTACCTAACCTAGGCACAAAAATATTAATGCTGCTGCAGTACAGAGCTCAGCATAATTTGCAAAGATACACTCAGGACCCATGTAAATATTCTGTTGGCTGACCTGTATGGAATTTGAAGTCAGTACAGCAATAACAAGAAGAAGGTTAAAAGTGGTTCCTGCATGCCTGGGTGACCTGCAGCCCCACTTGTAAATGCAGAAAAATATCTCCGTCACAAGACAAAATAGAAAGGTGTTATGTAGAGCTGACACCAGTAGAACCTCAAGAATTTGATAAATTCTGGAATATTCTGAGCAAATTCAAATGTGAGTCTGCTTGTTCTCAGTTCTCACATGTGCGGTACACACATGACCTCCTTTGTGACATTCATATGCATGTTCAGTTTCTAAACTGACAGTGCCTGTCTCTCACTCCCTCCTTTCACATAGAACCACAGAATTGACTCTGTCAGAAAAGATCTTTAAGATCATCAAGTCCAGCTATTAGCACAGAGTCACAGAATTAACCAGGCTGGAAAAGAACTTTGAGATCATCAGGTCCAACCTGTTGCCCAACCCAATCTAATCAACTAAACCATGGCACCAAGTGCCACATCCAGTCTCTCTTTTTAAACACTCCCAGGAACAGTGACTCTACAACCTCCCTGGGCAGCCCACTCCCATGGAAAATCACTCTTTCTGTTGTTTTTTTTTTTCCTGATATCCAGCCTAAACCTCCCCTGGTGCAGCTTGATACTATCTCCTCTTGTTCTGTCACTGGTTACCTGGGAGAAGAGACCAACCAACCCCACCTGGCTACATCCTTCTNTTCACACTCATTTTATGACTTTAGCACAGATCAGAGGTATGTGAGGCTTCACACACAAAAAACCCCAGACCCATTCAATACAATCTGGTGAGAGCTGAAGCTTTATGTGCAAGGGGGTTTTTTTAATAGTAATTGATAGGCTTTCAAATAATTAGGAGTAGGCATAAATCTAGGGAAAAGTTTGGCCTCATTTTCAAGCAACCAAATATAGNACCAACCCCACCTGGCTACATCCTTCTTTCAGGTAGTTGTAGAGAGCAATGAGGTCTGCCCTGAGTCTCCTCTTCTCCAGGCTGAACAACCACAGCTCCCTCAGCTGCTCCTCCTATGCTCCATCCCCCTTACCAGTCTTGGTGCCCTTCTCTGTACATGTCCAAACATTTCAGCATCTTTCTTCAATCGAGGGGCCAAGAACTGGGCACAGTACTTACTGTACAGGTGATCAGAGAATCATAGAATGTGATATTGCTGTTTGCTCTCACCTGCCACCCACTCAGCAGCACTCATAGGGTAACAGTGCAGAAAAGTGATTGTACCACTGCCCTGCCATGAAGGGCTGGGCTTTGTGCCAATTTCAAGGTGAACACACATGGCAGCTTCAGCCTAGCAGTATGCTTCACACTCATTTTATGACTTTAGCACAGATCAGAGGTATGTGAGGTTTCACACACAAAAAACCCCAGACCCATTCAATACAATCTGGTAAGAGCTGAAGCTTTATGTGCAAGGGTTTTTTTTTAATAGTAATTGATAGGCTTTCAAATAATTAGGAGTAGGCATAAATCTAGGGAAAAGTTTGGCCTCATTTTCAAGCAACCAAATATAGGATCCTGATGTAAAACACACAACATAAAGAAGATTTAAATTGTCGAGTAGTTCCTGTATGAAGTGATTGGAAATGGATAGTATTAGCATATAATCTTTGCCGGTGTATGGCATTGAATATATGGTTATTACTAGAGCTCCTTAGCATCATTTCAGACAAGATTTTCTATAAAGCATTTCTGCTTGGCTTTGTGATATGACAACTTGTGGTCAAACAATGAAAAAAGTAATTATGTAATCAAGAGAAAATTAAATTGCAAGTAGAGAAAAATATTTGTGGTTTGTAATGATACATGCAGTTCCAAAACACTGTAGTACAAGCAAAGCAAATAGAGGTGATGCAGAACAGATTACATTACAAAACTTTCTGCAGTTCACTTATCTTTTCTGCTGGGACTTTTGATGGGTCTTGGTTCCCAAATGAATGCAGTCAGGCAGCTGACTGCCTGGAAAGCATGATAACTGTCACATTGCAAAACCTCTTTATATGTATAAATATCTCTTCTGTGTAATAAAAACATACTGCAGAAAGCTTTTCCCTTTATCTCTGCCTCATCAACTCCATTTTCAAAATTCATCTGAAAAATGTATCTTCTCTTCACCTGCCTACTCACCCACCCAAATTCTTCCTTCTCTGTACTTATATTTTCCCGATTTTCTCCTATAACTTATTTCTAGAAACTATTTAGCAATCCGAAAGATGTTATATAAAATTAAACTGCAGTCAGTAAGATCCATCCAACAAAACAAACAATTAATGTCTAAGCCCTCACTATATTAGAACTGCTTTCACAGATATTTGGATTAGAACAGCAATATGACACTGATGTGTTTTTTTTAATACCACTTCATCTGTCTTTCAATATTTTCTCCCTTCTTCTTTCCCCTCTTCTTTTTGCTGTCCCTGTAACACTGTAAGAGGAAATCAGGTCTATGCAGAGAAGTAGCACCATCAATCTGGGGAAGGCATTGATAAGAGCCAGTGTGGGTTTGCTGCAGCACACAGCTCAGCAGCAGCAAAGCCAGCTGACTTCAGCAGGGCAATGTCTGGTTGTGCTCAGTGCACTGGCTTCCCAGCAAGGGCTGGAAAAGAATGAAAGAGATTGTGAGGTGTCTCTGCCCATGGCAGGGTGTTGGAACTAGAGGATCCTTGTGGTCCCTTCCAACTCTGACTGATTCTATGATTCTAATGCAGCAATACTGCCTTAGAGCTGAAATGAAACAGTATCTCTCTTTTGTAACACAGAATGGTATGATAAAAACCTGCTTGATAACAGCTTGATAAGATCTTTAAAAATTTTGCTTTTAGAAATTGCATGCTTTGAGGTTTTTTTTTTGTTTTGTTAGACAACAACCTTTCCTTGCTCATAAAGCTTGTACAAACAAGTTTCCTCTGTCAAAATTTCTTATTGCTCCCTATTAGAGACAGTACTTCCCCAAATCAAGGAGTTACATAGTCCATACACTCCCTGAGGAATGTGAAACCAGATCATGGCCCTGACTTTCCTTTAGCAAAGTCCATGATAAGACCTTTGCTGACCTGGACACTTGCTAAGCCTTTCTCTATGCTTGTAAGTCCAGCTTCAACTAGTGAAGGACTTTTCAGTGGAGAGGCCAGTGAAAGATAGAACAGTCCTTATGGCATAAATTCAATTCCTGCTGATGTCAGTGTTCATTAGCTTTGATGACTGCTGCACAGTGGTTTTATATCATGGCATTAAGTGGGCAGAAGTTTGCTGTAGTAGCATTAAGGTGTACAACACAAGGTTTAAACCTTCTGAAGTTTATGACTTCTGAAGCATGATCAGATATTTTACAAGTAGTATCTAATACTCACAGGAGAAGAGAGTAACAGGTGTTTACCTAAACAGAGAAAGGGCACTGAAGCAAATGTTCAGGAGCGGTGGGAAACTGTGCAACCACTTTTAATAAGATGTTTTTTATTATATCTGATATAAAAGCTCAGGAGGAACAGAGGAAGATTAATATTGTGCAGTGTTATTAATTGGGAAAATAAAGAGAAGAGGACCTTCTTATTGCTGCCATTCCATAAAGTGGACCAAGCTGATGAATGTGAAGTGTTTTACTCTAAAAAATTGTACTTACCCTTCTATTATAGTAGAATAAAACTATGTATGTAATGCAAAATCTTTCAGATTAAAAATGTTTCTCCTAAAATTACTCCAAATATTGATATGCCTGCAGGATTGTGGACTAATTAAAGAAGAAATTAAGTTCCTGATTTCAACGGTTAACATTTGACTGTTGTTCTCTCTATATCTACATTCTCTGACTGTTGTGCACCATTTTAGCCTTCTGATTTTGAGAGAGGAAATTCTTTTGTCAATAGCTGAAGTGACATTAAAGATTACAATAGACACAGCTGACTGAAAATCATTATTTCTATTAATGTCCTACAAGAATGCTGTTCAATACTACATTAGTGTTTCTGTACACCTTATACTGTTATTATGACACAGTTTGGAAAGGATGTAGATGAAAAAAAACATTTAATTAATTTGTCAGGTCTGAAGAAAGCAGAAGGAGAACTGAAGGACTTTAGTATGACTTTTCCCTAAAGGTGTTTTAAAGTGGCATCTGATTTGCTATACTTCATTCCTCACATCTGAAGAAATGTTTCAATCTGGAGTTATGACTCTGAATTTATCCAATGCACTATTAGAAATGTAGCTTTCCCTCTGTCAGCACTTGTCAAATTTCTTTGAGATTAATATTGTTTGATCTGAAGATTTTAGTGTTCCCAGTGCTCATACTTTTCACAGACTTTGTCAAGAGCCACTTCAATTGCAGACATGTTTATTGAGTCCTTGCAAAGGAAAGGGTTAGGTCATAGGAACCTTCCCACCTTCTTCACTGTTTGGTACTTATTATTATTATTGTATTTACATATGTACTTTGTCAGAATTTACAAGTTGTGTTTAAAAAAAAAAACCTTTATTTAAATATACAGAATCACAGAATGGTTTAGGTTGGAAGGGACCTCAAAGATCATCTGGTTCCAACCCTCTGCCATAGGCAGGGACACCTCCCACTAGATCAGGTCACTCAAGGCCTCATCCAACTTTGACCTTGAACACCTCCAGGGAGGGATCACCCACAGCTTCCCTGGGCAACCAGTTCCAATATTTCACCATCTTCATTGTAAAGAACTTCTTCCTAACATCTAGTCTAAATCTCCCCTCTGCTAGTTTAAGCCCATTACTCCTTGTCCTGTCATTACAAGACCTTGTCTAGTCACTCCCTAGCCTTCCTGTAGGCCCCCTTCAGATACTAGAAGACTACTACAAGGTCTTCTCAAAACCTCCTCTTCTCCAGGCTGAAGAGCCCTAACTCTTGTAGCCTGTCCTCATAGCAGAGCTGCTCCTGCCCTCGGATCATCTTCATGGCCTCCTCTGGACTCTCTCCAACAGTTCCATGTTCTTCTTGTGTTGGGGGCCCCATCAACTACCTTTCACCTTCTCCAAGAACTTAGTAGGAATATGTATTGCTGCTGTGCTTACAGTAAGGCATTTTCTCCTTACAGTTTATAAAGATTTAACTGCTTCTGCAGGCAACTTTTAAACAATTTTGCTTAATTTTACCAGTTTCTATTTTCATTATTTTGAAGCTCAACTCTCCAATTTAATGGAGTGCTTGCCTTTGTTACTATTTTAGATATTTCCATCTCCCAGTTCCCAATGGTCAGCGCTAGAGAATTGTTTTTTTTGCCAGGAGCACTTTGAAACAGAATCTGTGCATTAGTCACCCCCCAGACTAGGGCTTTATTTCCTGCCATGGGCTCCCTAATCAGCTGTTTCTTTACTGCTTGCAGGAGCCACTGATGGTATCTAAAAATTCTCCACTTCACATCCAGATATGACACTTGTCCAGTCAGCCTGGGAGTGAGTAAAGTCTCTCGTTACAGTTGTATTTCCTACTTCTGCATCTCTTCCAACACATACCAGTCAATGTTGCACTCTTAGTTGAGTCACTGATGATAGAGATCCAATATTCTTATTGTTAGGACTGAAACACCAATTAATATGTAACCTTTCCTCTGGGTCACTTTCAGTGAAGTTTTGTCTTGCATGCAGTAAAGCGGGTGTATTGATTGTGGGCTATTGAAGAGGCTGAAATTATAAATTATGTAGCTTTTATAATTTCCAAAGCCCCACCCACAATCTGTGTGTAGATTAGTTTAAGTTTGGGTTCTAATTCGGTCGGGAAAAGTCTTCACAATGATGCCTTTTCTTGTAATTCAGGAAAAATCAGAAAAATGGAAAAGTTTGGGCATGAAACTTGCCCTACTTACAGATGGGAGACTGTCTCAAAGTCCGTGCGAGGTTCGTGTCTCCAGGTCCGTGTTCAGGTCCCAGTGAAGGTCTAAGCAAGTCCTTGCAAGTCCAAGCAAGTCCAAGCAAGTCCTGCTGCAATCTGTCCAGCTGCCATATATATACTGAGGTGATTTGTTGCCTCCCTGTTCAAGCCCATGGAGGGTGGGAGAAGGCACTTCACACCTATTGTACTAAGCCTCCGGTGACAGAGGTGGGGAGGGAGGAAGACCGTTTCCTGCCCCATTCACACCTCTGGTGGGGCAGTGGACTGGGTGTACCCTGCCACAGTTCAAACCTCCGGTGGGGCAGTGCCCTGCTCTGCCACAGTCCACCCCGGTGGCAATGGACAGATTTTTGTAGGACTCTAGGGTGATGGGTAGTCCCTAGTAGTCCAGCGAGGTATGGCATATGTTCTATGCCATACAGCATGATCCACCATGCACCTTTATTATGTAGGACTTCCCAGGCATATGAGCCCCTGGGCTTAGCCAGTGTCATGGGCACAATCCCAATATAGGGCAGTTAGACCAGTACAGGTCGCCCCACTTGAATCTGGGACAAGGATTTATCCTTGGTCCCTCTTGGCACATGGTCTCTAATCACCTCAGTGATGCCTTGTCTGGCCACTGCAGGTAAGGTACATGAGTAGTTCCAGTCTGGGGTATAGCTGAATCCATTTGTAGGGTGTTTTCATAAGCTGTTCTCACCCTTTTCGACCCCACCCCGTAGGACCCAAAGTTCCAAAGAGAGCCATTTGGAAGATGCCACCCTTTGCTAGCTAGCACATCAAAGCCCAGTATATTTCCTGGGTGGGGACTTAAGGCAACTTCCACCAAGGTGCTTGCTTTGTTTGTCCCCTGGGAGCCACACCCTCGTTTTAACCAGATAACAGATATTAGGTACCCCTGTAACACCTAATATTCTTATCCTTCTACGAGATGGCTGTATCCCCAGGCTCTTTGCCAGTCCTAAACTTAGGACACTAATTTGAGCACCCGTGTCAATTAGGAACTTCACAGTTCCGCTGGGTCCGGTTGGGATCAGGATAAAAGGTTCGTCGTTATCAGCCCATTAACAGACATTATCAAAGCCGTGGGAGAGGCATGAGCCAGCCACTGCCTCATTCAGTTTTTTGCCTTCTGCTGTAGAGGTGAGAATAAGTGCAGAATAGGGCTAAGCGATTATTTATTAGTGGGTGCACACAACGGGGAAACAAATACCAGGAACTACTAGGCTAAATACTAATATGCTTTCCTCCACTTCACTAAGTAGCAGTAGAGCCTTTCTTGGAGTGACTACTGTCATTCAGAAGGGAAGAGTTATCCATGGTTGCTTCTCAGTCCTTGTGCTTCACATCCATGATGTTGTGTTGCTGTTTTTGAAGTCTCTGTTTTCCAACACCCTCTATGTTTTCACTTTTATCTTGCATAGATTTAGCTCACATATTTAATTTGACCCTCACAAGAGTTTCCTGAGTAGGTCGGAGTCAAACCAGTGTCATGTTGTACCAAACCAGACCCTTGATTGCACATCTGAGCCCTGAATATTGACCATGCAGGCTTCTTGTAGGTGGAGATAGTTGTTTCATTAATTCGACTTAAGGTCTTAATTTGACTTAAGGTCTTAAAATGTGAGTCTCCTCTATGACCAATTGAATGTCTTCTCCCATTCTTGCCTAATTTGGCTTTTAGTATTGCAATGGCCCAACAAACTTTTTTTAAAAGCTAGTGAAAAAATGTCTCGATCTGGGGCTAGATTCCATTCTAGTTCTGCCAATTTGCTCCTTAGTTTGCTGGCACTGGAGCAGAAGCAAAACTGTTGCTGTAATTCAGTTTTGTGAGTTTCAGTTTGAACAGCACAGTGTGTGTTTGATTATCTGTGTGACAACATCCCAAACACATTTTCAGCAATGAAAATTTTGTATTCCTTGTGTCTGAAAGTGAACATTAAAACAAAATAATTAATTTCATGTAAAGTGACTCCCTTAAATGTCTTTGTATATTAAATATTTTTTCATTTTAACATGTAAAAATGCTGCATTTTTGCAGCATATTCATTCTTTGCCCTAAAGTCTGGGGCATGGAATATAGCACTAACAATTCTGTGAGGAGTTGCTTGGTTGCCTGTGCTGGAGGGTAGCAGGGAAGTTGCTCAACTATGTAGGATCAGAGCAGACATCTGCAAAGAGCTGGCACAAGTCCCATTGAGAGCATTGCCTTGTCATTACTCTTGCCATGCCCTGCAGAGCAACCTCCTTCACCTGCCCCTGACAGAAAGGCAGCACCAGGGTCCAGCTACATACAGTTCCTGAATATATAGGGGTGTGAAATCCTTCCCAAACTCTTCTCAAAACCTTCAGCCTGATCCATGATTGCACTATAGCAAAGCTGACTATGTGCACAGGTGGCCAAATTTTCAAGGGAAGCAAGTGAGGTTGTAGGGCCCATTACTGCATTCAGAAACTTGAGATCCATTACTGTTTAAGGTTTATTTTCATTTCCTTCTTTCTTCACAGTCTTGTCTGGTGATCTTGCATACTTAAACATGCTCAGTTTAAATTCTCAAAGCATTATACCTCCTGCTGCCGTTCCAACCCCTTTCCTTGACTTGTCTTTTATCATTCCATCCACCTCACCTATGTATCATGGCTATTGACATGACTAGGAGGAACGACATCCTTTTGCAGCTGGCTTCATTTCCCTTCTGTATTTTCCACTGTACCTCTCATAGGCTTATCCATTTTTCCTCAGCTGTCACAAGTGACATGAAGCACTGTCTGTGATGAGCTTCATCAACTCACAGAGCTTCACTCACTGCCCGAATACAAGTTGTCATCACATGGGCACTTGCAGCCTGCTCCAAGCACCAATTTCTCCACATGCCCACAGCTCTCAAAAACATCAGCTGGTGGTTCGCCATCACACTGCTACACTGCTCTTATAACTCAGCTCCTATACTACCTAACAGGATTAACCAAAGCTCACATACTAACGCTATTGCCAACCAAGTCAAGTCCATATGAGCTTATTAACTTATTTCACTCCCCAACTTTGCTTTTCCATCTATGGAAACGTCACTTTCTTTTGTTTCAATCAACTTTTTAATATGAATTTTTTTCATATATATATATATATATATATACGCACACATGTAACTGTATACATATGTATGTGTACACACACACATAAAATATAAGCTATGTGTAACCACCCTTCAGAGATGGAAAGATTGCAAAAGGAAGTAGGGATTAATATGAGAACAAGTTGCCATTCCATTCCCATGAGCTTGCTTAAGCAGTGAACTATTACAGCATTAGACTGTAAAATACCACAGCTATAGGAAAGCAATGCCTTATATTTTAATTTCAGTGATTTGTAGTTAAATATACTTCTTTCCTTTGTGTTACTCTAGGGTTCATACCAAATAATCTATTGGCTGTGTCCTAGCAATCATCCTGAAGACGTTGCCAAATCTCATAATTAATTCTTCTCTGTTCAGCACTTGGGTTTGGGTAATAGGAACTCTGCCAAGTTCCAAAATTTGATTTAAAGCTTTTAGCTAATTGTGCTTCTTTTCTATTAGTTTCATTTAATAAATCTGTTGCCATGAAACTGCAGTTTATCATCTTGTTTTTTCTTTTAAAGCAGAATAAATTGCTCTAAAACTTTCACAGGAGGGTAGTAATAATTGTAGCAGCACAGCTCATACTCCTCAAAATATTAAATCAGGATCCCTTTTTCTAGGTAATTCGTGTAGTCCAAACATATAAACTACTGAGATTGTGCCCACATCTCTGTTGAAAATTAATTTCAGAGGAATCTTGATGAAAGGTTTGGTGGGTTTTGGTTGTGTTTTTCTTTTAAATTCTGATGACCCTAATTCAACAAGGGCAAGTGTAGAGTCTTGACCTGGGAAAGAACAGACCCAGGGATGAGTATAGGTTGGCATGGTAGTTCGGCAGTTCAAAGCCACACACTTTGAAATAACTCAGGCTAGGACTCAGCTGGCTGGAAGTTAAGGAATGAAGCTTTATATTTACAACTTTGCACAGTATACAAGCAGACATTTACAATGTATAACAAATATTTACAGATATATACAGTGAAAAGGTAATACAGAAACACCACACCCCTGTCAGAGATCAGAAATCCATCAGGGGTTTCTAACCACACTACCACCTTCCCCTCTTCCCCTCTTTTGGTGACTTTCCCAGATTTCTGCCTAGCATGGTTTTCAGGATATTCATCAGCTGCCCCAAAGAGAAAAGACTTGTGTATTTCAGGGGATGAACAGGTAAGTGGCACAGGCAGGGGGCGGAAGCCCTCCCCGGTGCTGCCGCTGGACCTCTGATAAGGCATGACCATGCACAGGAGGAATTCCTGGGGAGCTGCACCTGGACACTAAGACTGGGCCTGGAAAAACTGTGTAAGAACTCGGAGGAAGAACCCGGGGAGAAGAATTCAGGAACAACAACTCCACCAGCGAGAAGACGGACTCCTGACGAACAGAACAGAGCATCCCTGGACCATGCACACTTCTCTCTCACCCCGCCCCGTGTCTCCGTCTGATGGTCATATAATCCCTGCTTGTCTCCCTCCGCTGCTCTTTTTTCCCCCTCTCCTAATTTCTCCATTGTTCCCTCTCTCTCTCTCTCCCACACTTTCTCTCTCACTCCCTCTTTTGATCTGTTTTTTCCAACTTTATCCCTTAATAAATAGTTTTGTGGTGATATCTGGTCTTGCTTGTACCTTAATTTCACAGCACAGAAATGTATAAGAACAGGTCTTGCTCCTCTGGACAGAGATCACATTAGTCCCCAGCCTCCGGACCTTGACACCAAGCCTTTATTGCTGCTAGGTAGTTTCTGTTGCTAGTACCTTACTCTGTACATTTCATAAATCATACTGTCATCATAATAGCCTCAGTTTCTTTCTGCTATTATTATAAACTAAATTTAGGTGAACTTTGATCATTTTCTGCTCAGTGTATCTCCATTACTTTCACAGTAATTATTATTCAGCATTGCAGTTCGAATTTTTATGCTTCACAAATGTAAATTGTGCTTACATTTATTAGTGTGTCTGGGAAATGTTTATAAGTAAAGGTAATGAAGTAAATGTTAATTAAGCCATTAATAGTTGGCAGATTGTGCAGCAGTTCAGTTTTGCTTCAGTGAAAGAGAGCTGAAAATGGGTTTTGCTTGTTTGTTTGTGGGGTTTGGTTTGTTTTGGGCTGGGGTTTTTGGTGGGGTTTGGTTTTGTTTGGATTTTTTCCCCCACAAATGATAGACGAAGAATGGCGAAATTTCACAGAATCATAGAATGTTCTGGATTGGAAGAGACCTCCAAAGGTCATCTAGTCCAGCTCCCTCTGTAGTAAGCAGGAACATGCTCAACTAGATCATGTTGCCCGGACCCCTGTCGAGCCTCACCTTGAATATCTCCAGGGATGAGGCCCAACAACCTCCCTGAGAAACTTGTTCCAGTGTTCCACCACCTTCATAGTAAAGAATCTGTTCCTAACATCCAATCTAAACCTGCTGTTCTCTAGTTAGAAGTCATTGCCCCTTGTTCTGTCACTGCAGGCCTTTTAAAATAATCACTCTCCATCTTTCTTGTAGGTCCACTTCAGGTACTGAAAGGCTGCTATTAGGTCTCACCAGGGCCTCCTCTTCTCCAGATTTAACAAACTCGACTCCCTCAGCCTGTCCTCATAGCAGAGGTGCTCTAATGCCCTGGGCATTTTCAGACTCCTCTGGACTTGCTCCATCAGGTTCATGTCCTTCCTATGTTGAGGTCTCCAGAGCCAGATGCAGTACTCCAAGTGATGTCTCACCAGAGCAAAGCAGCAGAATCACCTCACTTGATCTGCTGGCAGAAGCATCTATCAACTTCATGTTTGGAACTCATGAAAGGGAACCTGCATGGAGCTCCATTTCCACTGCGTTTCATGACTAAGGAAAAAGAAATCTCTTTAATAATAAAAAAATGGTTGTATGATAGATTGAATCCCAAAGCCTTTATGTCTCTTCTGCAGTTACCTAGTATCTCCTGCTGTAGTGCAAAAAGTGCCTGTGTGATTTAACATGCTTGTGTTAAACTTGTGCAAATCTTTCCATCACTTACTGCAACTGACAGTGTGTTTTCACATATTCACCTTCCCTGAAATCAGAGCATTGATTTTGACACATCCTTCTATGTTTACCACTCACTAAGTTTTAAACAAATGGGAATATAACTTAGATGTTAAAGAGTTCTTCTCTTAACTGTCACACACAGTTTGGAGGCTTCTTGGTTACATTTATGAGTTCTTGCTCTCAGTCCTGTGTTTGCAGACAGTCCCCCCACAAGGCAGAGACCATATCACAGAATAAATCAGATTGGAAAAGCCATATAAGATATAGTCAAATCACCTAACCCTTCTAATTAACTAAACCATGGCATGTCTTATCCAGCCTCCTGTTAAACACCTCCAGGGATGGTGACTCCACCACCTCCCCAGGCAGCCCATTCCAATGCCAGTCACTCTCTCTGTGAAGAACTTCTTAAGTCCAGCCTAAACATGCCCTGGTGCAGTTTGAGACTGTATCCTTTTGTTCTGTCACTGGTTGTTCAGCAGAAGAAACCAACCCCCACCTGTCTACAGCCTCCCTTCAGGTAGTTGTAGAGAGCAGTAAGGCCTGCCCTGAGCCTCCTCTTCTCCAGGCTGAACACCCTCAGCTCCCTCAGCATCTCCTCACAGGGCTGAGCTTCAGCTCCCTCACCAGCATTAGTGCCTTTCTCTGGACACGTTCAAGCACCTCAACATTTCTCTTAAACTGAGAGGCCCAGAACTGGACACAGTATTCAAGGTGTGTCCTAACCAAGGCTGAGTACAGGGGCAGAAGGACTTTCCGGTCCTGCTGGCCACATTATTCCTGATCCAGGCTGGGATGCCATTGGCCTTCTTGGCCACCTGGGCACACTGCTGGCTCATGTTTAGTCAGTGATCGACCAGTGCCCCTAGATCCCTCTCTGCCTGGCTGCTCTCCAGCACAAAAAAAAAAGAGGGCTCATATTATGGAACTGTATTTCAGGCACAACACAGCTTTTATGAACAATAACCTCCACTGTAATGTTCCTTCACCAGATTAAAATAATTGTGACTCAGCTGTTACCAATTACTTCCTGGGCCACATGAGATGTATGAAACATGCCCATATTCAGCAGGGCTAAATAAGTTTGGAATTATGTTACTTGCACTTTTTCTGGTCCTCTTCTTAGAAAATTGCACTGTTGGGTTGATTTTCATATGTTGCCAAATTCTAAAGGTTCTTATTTCAGTGACTCCTTTTAGTCTTCTTTAAAGCAGGAGGTTTTAACTGAATAGGTACTTAAATCACATCCAGTTCTGCTGAATGCCAGTGACTGAATGGAAACCTAAATAATTTACTTCATGAAGCAGCAGCTAGGGAGAAAATGTGTCTTTGGTCATCAAAGAAACTATCACGAAAGATCTGACCTGAAGCAGGACATTACTATTTGCTTTTGGTTTTAGCAAACATTTATTCTGAAGTGTTTGATATTCTCCCACTATACCAACTAGATGTTAAAATCCCCAAGCCTTCATGGTTAAAAATGAATATGCTTACTGCTATAAGGTAAGACTTCACAGTCTTAGTCACTTAATCAAATGGAGACTAGTCAGATTAGGAGAAAGAGTTGGCACACTTATAGAAAGGGAGAAAATGGTGGAAGCTCCATCCCTGGAGGTGTTTAAGGCTCTAGACAGCCAGATCTAGTGTGAGGTGTTCCTGCCCATTGCTGGGGGGTTGGAACTCGTTGATTTTTCTGGTCCCTTTCAACTCTGACTGATTCTATGATTCTATGATAATGCTGCCAGCTGGGGCCTGGAGCTGCCAAGCTGAATTTTAGCTGTGTCACAATGGTTTGGTATGGGGGATAGAGAGGGTGGAGGCCTGGGTTTGTTGGGCTGGTTTAGAGAGAGGTTTGTTTGAAGCCTAGGCCTAAGGAGGTTCTTGGAGTACCATGGCCAAGGTGAACTATGGATTTTGTGTATTTTATATTCTTCTCTACCACTGCATGTAGTTTTCCTTTTACCCCTTTTGGAAAGGTGAAAGCATCTGTCTCCCTCTACACTAAGATGGACGTTTGCTAGTGGACAGCAGTGGCAGATACCTTCTCTGCTGGAGTTTTCTTGTCAATTCAGCTCAGCTGCTGCATGTGCACAACACCTATCCTACTAGTTTAAATTTCACAGTTTAGTACTTGTTGAGTACTGTGTGGTGGGTTGAAATTACCCCCCCAAATAAATTTACCAGAGCAGCTCAGATGGCTTAGAAGCAAAGGAAGCTACATATTTGCAGCAAGCTAAATTTACAAGCATATAATGAGGTGCATACGTACAGAAGGTCTTTAAGGCCAGGCTAGATGAGGCTCTGGACAGCCTGATCTAGTGTGAGGTGTCCCTGTCTATGGCAGTGGGGTTGGAACTAGATGATCCTTGTGGTCTCTTTCAACCTTGACTGATTCTATGACTCTATGACTGTAATACTTCTTCCATACACAGATTTAACACAGTAAATGAGGATGATGATGTGAATGCCTCCTCTACAAATCTGTGATATTGTAGCACATTTTGAATGATACAAATAGGTGTTTGTGTTATTTATGTTGCTAGTTTTGCTTCAGTCAAATAATTTTCTAACTACTGTACCTCAAAGTATTATTTGTTCAAGGTAAAGTTGCCTTGGCAAAATTCTCACTTGTAAGGTTAGGTATATTCTGTCACTAAAAATAATATTTCACTACAAACCCAAGTATTTTTAATTACTGGATTTAGATGATAAAATAGAGCTGTAAAGTAGCCTCAAACAGGCTTTCTCTCAGTATATAAAATATCTACCTTTGGCTAACCCTGGGGCGTTTCTCCTTGTAAACACTTTAAAACACTGAAACTTTGATTCTCCCACTGACATTCTCTTGTGTAGTGATCACCTTTAAAAATTAGTGTCACAAACCTGCTGAATGTTCAGTGAGTTTATCAGCAATCTCCTTTTGACAGGATGTCAGGGGTTGGAAGGGACCTAAAGAGATCATTGAGTCCCCACCACCCCTGTCAGAACAGGACCATACAATCTAGCTGAGGTCACAGAGGAATGCCTCCAGACAGGCCTTGACAGTCTCCAGAGAAGCAGACTCCACAACCTCTCAGGGGAGCCTGTTCTACTGATCTAGGACCCTTACAGTAAAGAAATTCCCCTTTGC